>PVJO010020139.1:0-32707 GCA_004026905.1 Hystrix cristata | reverse complement strand
GGAATCTTGGAATAGAATTATACATCCTGAAAGGTTACTGTGACTTGATAATACGACAAAGAATTGATTGTGGCTCAAGAGCTATAACCTAATACCATGAATAGAAACACCTGCCTTTTTTGCTTCCTAAATACCTGGAAAGATTTAGTCTAGGCCCAGACACTTCTCCAAGTGGTTTTCCAGTCTCCCGTCTCAGAATCAGTCTAACACTATTGCCAAATTGTTGTTGAGTGAGGTCTTAGTCTTCAGTCCCAGAGTGGCAGCAAACAGTTTTGCACGACCAGGTTAAAGAAGTTTCAAGATTCTCCCAAATTCACCTTCTCTAGGACATACTTCCTTGCTTCTCATTTTTCTGTACTAAGTCCATGCCCAAGCACTACTCTCTCCCATCCAGTTCCCACCTCACTACTCTTTAACTTACACATAACAATGTCCATTCCCTTATCAATGGAGGCCGGCCGTATTTCTGGTGGAACCCTGCAACCACCACTGCTACTATAGGAACATCATTTTCTGGCACCTTTTTCCAAGCTGGAACAGCTGTTAAGGGTGTTCCATTCAGTGATTTATCAGCTTAACGCTGTGCCTAAAAATAGCCATCACTTGATTCACTACTGCTGTGTTCCAGAGAAGGGTAGGATGCAGTCTGGTGCATGCTGCCACGCTACCAGGCTCTAAAAGTGTTACCTAGACTTGGGTTATTTCCTAAAGTCATTTACCATGTGTATACACTTCCTGTCATGAATATTTGGCTCTCTAAACAATGCTGCTTGGCTTGGGCCCTGATGTATCTAAAAGGTGTTGTGAAACTATTGACTAGTAGCCATTCATGTTGTGATTTAGACAGGAAAGAAATACTCAATTTCAGAGACACACACTTAAATAGAGCCAGATGAATGAATATTGTTCTTCTCAAAGCATTTTCAACTTCCCCAATTCCTTAGGAGCTGATAGCTACATAAAATATTCTAATAATTAAATCCTAGAAAACAGCTTTTCATCACAATAAATCAATTTCATTTCTGACTGATCGTATTTTCACATGAAAAATTCTGTCCCACCAATCGATAACTCATTACCTTTACTACTGGCAGACACATGCATCTGCATGTCTGCGTCTAGTGCCGTGACAAACCAGCAGCCCACTGAGCTGCACATGTCGGTCGCACTGTCGTAAGATGTGTTCTGTGTACAAACTCCAATCAGCTGCTCCCTTCACAACATCCAACAAAACCCAAATCGTGCCCTTACACAGGTCACAAATCCCTGATTCTTTTTTGATCTGGAGTCTTAGGCAGGGACAAATATTTCAGAAAGAAAATGGAGAGGAAATGAGCTCACCACAGTAGGGGATTACAATTTTGTGGGAATAGTGAGACTTTAAAAACCTTTATAGTAAAACCTCCAACTAATCAGAATGTTTTGAGAGAACTGGTTAATCTGATTAACAAAAATTTTTAAATAACTAGTTTCACATGATCTCATCTTTTGCCTGTCACTAAGTATTTTAAAGAAAATTTCTCAGTATTTAACACCTGCACCTCAATTTCTTATAGAAAATATCTGTCTTAGGAAGGAGCAAGGATTACATGAAATATGCAAAAACAAACAAAAACCAAGAAAAGAAAAAATAGTAGCACTGGCACTAGATCAATAATATTCATCATAATATGTTTTCCTACTTACTGCAAACAATATTGCTTAATCATTTTGAGACTCAGCATTTGCTGTGTCCTGGTCATCACAGTATTGATCATACTGCTCGAATCCACATGGTTCCCCAGGCAGCTTGGAATCTAGTCCAAGTGACACAACACACACATGTACAAACGGGACAGCAGAGGCTGAGCACCCCGTGAGCAGCAGCAAAGAAATGCTCACTGGATCCAGCTGGAGACAAGGGTGATGAGACTATGGTTCCTGGATCTCTGCACCGATGTGACGGTCAGGATGGGTGAACAGGAGTCTCCTTCCTCCCTCGCTGATGCCCACACATGCCACAAAAATCTATGCGCTTGGCTGAAGAGGACGACCTACAGGAACACAAGGACTGCCACTCAAAGATACCTGAATGCCACGTTTCTCTCCCAAATCTCAATTCCTATTTACAGTTCGGAGAAGAAAAGGATTAGAGCAGAGCCGAGGATTTTGGTTAGGAAATCAAGCCAGTCAGGTAGAAAGAAATCTGGAGGAAATCCCAAGGCAAGGAGAGAAACATACATGTACAGTATGTACATGTATAAATGTGCATAAGTTCAGGTCAGTACAGTCTAAGTACATATGCACATAAGCATGTACATGAACACAGAGCAATGCAGAATCGGTTAAATTCCCATTCAGGAAAGGTTTATAGTTTGCAATTCACAGATACATATATATACAGTTGCAATTCAGATACACGTAAGATATAAATAAAAGGGAGTAAAAAAAATCTCTTTCCTCTTAAGAAAACTTCTAAAACATTTTAGAAGTTTAAGGTCTCAATTGAATTTGCAGAAGTGCCATTTGTTATGTTTTAGCTTTTATATTACAAATATGTTGAGCAAACAAAAATGTAGATGGAAAATGTTTCTATTAGATAAACTAACTTCAGGGCATACTGCATGAGGCCCCTCATAATCTGGCCATAGTTTATCATCCCGGCCTCGCCTCCTGACACTCCTAATGCAGACACCACTAGCGGTCTCTCGCCCTTTTGTATTAGTTATTTTTCTAGAGTCAATGGTTTGCAAGAGAGCAGATTTAATACAGGACATTTGCACATTACAACATTCACACACACACGCGCGCCAAATGCAGGCAGAGTGCAGAACATCCATCTATATGCACTGGAAACCCAAAAGATCCAATCCAGGGGTGGGAGCCCGCAGCAACGTCCCGTGTAAGCCCACGTCTGCACTAAAAAGCTGAAGCAATCTGTACTGGAGCCAGGAGATGACACTCACAGCGGAGATGAAGCCCAGAGCTCCCCTGAAGCAAACAGCAGCTCCTCCTGCGAGGAGAACAGCCGAGTTCCCCTCAGGAGAACCAGCCACAACAGAACTTCTCCTGGGAAACAGCCGGCCAACTAGCTTCTGCTCCTGTTCTCCTTTAGGTTGTGTCAGCAACAATCCTCAGGTGGCTTCTCTGTGCCCAGAATCACACTGACTCAGTCCAGCTGGGCGTTCCTGCTCAAGTTGACCACAGTAATAAGTCCACCACACCTTCCGTGCCCAGGCACATGCTCTGCCCCCTGCCTGGCATGCCCGCTGCCTAACCTGCTGGACTTCTAAGATCCGCTTCATCTCCACTCATTTTTGTGAGGTCTTCACCCTCCCATATGAAATAGTCATGCTTCTTCTCTACTCCCACAGCCTTTGCGCACATGCCCATTACCACACTGACGGCATCGCCGCTGCCGTGTCTCTCTTCACTCACTGCGTGCTGGACGTGCGCAGCCCCAACACTGAGGTCGCTATTGCGGATGATGAGTCAGGAGACTGCTACAGGGAGACTCGTTCAAGCTCAGGGCCAAAACTGAACTTTCTCCTAACACAAGATTACCGAGAGTCCATGTATGACTCTTTCACCGCTGGTTCCAGATGGTGAGTATGTTTCTCTCCTTTCCTCTAGAGACTCAATACTGCACAAGTATAACAAACAAAAAGTTTTTTCTTTTCTTTTTTTTCTTTTTCCAGTACTAGAGATTGAATCTAGGGAACACTGAGCTACATCCCAGCCCATTTTGTTTTTTCTTTTGACACAAGAGCTCACTAGGCTGTTGGGGCTGGTTTAGAACTTGTGATCTTTCTGCCTCGGTGTCCCATGGAAACTGGTATTACCACACCCAGCAACATAATTGTTTTTTAAAAAGCACAACTCAAGGTACGAGTGGTGATGCACACCTGTAATCTCAGCACTCTGGGAGGCTGACATTGGAGGGTCATAAGTTCCAGCTCAGCCCGGGGAACTTAGTGACTTGAGACCCTGTCTGAAAAATAAAGAATAAAAATGACTGGGGATATAGCTCAGTGCAAAGGCCCTGTGATCAATCCCCAGTACTGGAAAATAATATATATGTATTAACATACAAATCTACAAGAGGAGGGAGAGTAGGGAAGGAAGAAAAGTACTGAAAATACAGATTAAGCTAAAAATATATCTGTGTATATCTGTGTAGCAATGGAAACCTCAGATCTTGTTTTAACTTTTGAGAGCACAGGGAGCATATAAAGTAATCTGACATTAGCTGTGATTCAAATATTAACTGCTTTTAAAATGATCACAGCACAAAATAAGTTTCTCATTTACGTGAAGGTTTGCCTTGTAATGTGGGGCTGAATGAAACAATATCAAGTATATAGCAAAGTTGATTTCTAAAGCCATTCATGTTCAGTAATAGTGGCTGAAGAACTTCAGTCTTAACTCCGAGCTCAAAAACTGTGCAAAAGTTTACTGATAGATGCCAAGCTTCCTGACTGCTATATCATATGGGAATTCAGCATCACAGAAATGATAATGGTTAAGTCCACAAGCAAGTGAAGTTCATGGTTTACGTTCCTGGCCAAACAACATGCTAGATCGTATTTTCCACAAAGCTTCTGACAATGAACAACTAATAACTATATGCTTTAAACACCTTGCATTTTCTCAGATTTTGTAAATTTGCTCAACTTAAACTTAGTTTTTTTTTTTTTTTGGTGCCAGGAATCAAACTCAGGGCCTTGTGCTTGCTAGGCAAGCACTCTAACCACTGCGCTAAATCACCAGCCCTCAACTTAGTTTTCTGTTCACAGGTATTTTTTATCACTGTCAGCTGTTATGTATCTTAACAGATTACAACTTTAAGCTACACTGGATCATTTTCTCAACTTCTTTGAAAACATAGTTGTCACAGACTACGGACGCGAATTCTTCAGTCATTTCACATTTGGCACCGATCCCTAATAAATAACAAGTGATTAGTATCAGTTGCTACAAGAGCCAAGGAAAACCACTCAACATCATTTGCCTTGTTCTTTAATTGGGAGCAAGGAAAACCACTTAAAACTATTTGCCTTATTCTTTATGCTGCTCCCAAAGTTCTGGACAGCTGTTCTACTTAAACACATCTCAATTTTCTCTGGACTTATTTCTCATGCTGCTACAATCAAATACCATTCCGTTAACTCTCCCCTGGTGAACAACTTTCCTTGATTGCTAAAATATAAGGCATGTGGAGACTTACTTTGGTTGTAGCATCATTTTACCTTTTTTTTTTTTTTTTTGGTGGTACTGGGGATCGAACCCAGGTCTTGTGTATGAGCTACATCCCCAGCCTTTTCTTATTTTTATTTTGAGACAAGGTCTTGCTAATTTGCTCATGCTGGACTTGAACTTGTGATCTTCCTGCATCCCAAGTAGCTGAGATTACAGGCACATGCTACCATACCTGGCCTCAATCTACTTTTTAAAATGTGTAAACATATTCCACTGTAATGAGACACTGTATTTTACATTTTACTGTTTTTCTGACCACTGCTTTCGTATGAAAGCACTTGGGAATACTGTGATGAGTGCTTAATGTGGTAATGTCCACATTTGTTCTTTCAACACAACTCCAGTGCCACTCCATAATCAAGTCAAGGATTTGCCATTTAATTCAATTTCAAAATAATCCACATACCATTTTGTCTGAAAAGCACAACACCTGAAGTGCCCCTGCTTTTTTTGTCTTGATATGATAGGTATGCACTGGTAATTTTTTAAAGATAAAATTATTGTGGTACACTGGTACATAAGACACTTAAAATGGTAATGGGAAATATATGGTGCAAATTAAAAAATTGTGCCAAATATAACAGGAATTCCGTAGGTTTCAGGAAGAATGGATAAAATAAATGTTTAAAGAATACATGAGAAGCCAGAAAATAGGCAGGATACGGTGATGAAAACATAGGTTTGACTTCTTCTAAAAAGAGAAAAAGCAAGCAATTAGGAACTCTAGGAGAAATACCTGAACGAGACATGGTATAAATATGAAGCAAACTAAAATGTAATTTTGGATAATTGGTAGAGAATATATTTGAATATTCTTTAAGAGCCACTGAGTTTGGGCTTTAGAATTACAGGAAAATAACAGTAATCACTGAACTCTGAACAATGACCAATATTTATAATCTAAACACTAGTTACGATTTTCATTTTTTAAAAAGGGAAATACACACAAAGCACAAAAAACTGAGTTAGATATGTTATCAACACTGACTAAGCAAGAGTAAAAGCATCTAGAACTGAAGATGGTGAGAAAAGAAAGTAGAGGGGAAAATGATGTCTGGAGGTTCTAGTCAGGACAATCAGGCAAGAAAATGAAATAAAAGGTATCTAAATTGGACAAAAGTAATACACATCATTATATATAGAAAACCCTATGGAGCCTAATTTTAAAAAAATCTACTAGAACTAATAAATGCAAGACTTCTGGATACAGGCTCAGTGTACGAAATTCGATTGTATTTCTACACAGTGGCAATGAGCAATCTGAAAATGCAATTAAGAAAGTAATTCCATTTAAAATTGCATCAAAAGGAATAAAATACTTAAGTATAAACTTAACCAAATAAGTGCAAGACCTCTACACCTGAAACTGCAACACACTGTAGGAAGAAATTAAAGAAGGCTTAAGTAAATAGAAAGTCATCCATATTCACCCACTGGAAGACTGGGTAGGGTCAAAATGGCAATATTCAAATTAATCTACTGAGTTTCAACACAATTCCCATGAAAATCCCTAATATTTTTGCAGAAACAGACAAACTAATCCTAAAATTTACATGGAATTCAACAGGCCCAGAATAGCTAACACGATCTTCACTTTAAAAACTTACTACAATTGTAAATACAGTTAACCTTTGTTACAGTAAAACTTACTGAAATAAAATAATTCTGTAAGTAAAATAAGTACAGCAAAACATTGTAATCACAGTAACAGCAAGTCTTATCTACATTGGTCAAAACAGTGTAGTACCGTTCTAAGAACTGAGTCTAGAAATAAACCCACATTTACCATCAGTCGCGTATTATGAACCCGATAAGAGATTTAAAATAGAATACATAAAATCTTACACGTCAGTAATAAAAAGACAAATAACTCGATAAATGGGCTAAGGATCTGAATAGGTATTTCTCCAAAGAAAATATCCAATGGCCAATCAACACAGGAACAGATGGTCACCATCATGAGCCACCAGAGAAATGTGTATCAACACCATGAGATAATGCGTTATGGGGCAAACGGAATAAAGAAGATACGACAACAGTAAGTGTTGGCGAGGATGTGGATCACTTATTGCTGGAGGCATGTAAAATAGTGTGGCTGCTTTATAAAACATGGGAGCTCTTCCTCCAACGGGTAAGCAGAGTCACCATATAACCCGGCAATTAAGCGTCAGAATATATCCGTAAGAGACAGGAAAACATCCACGCAGAATGTTTATGCAAACGTTCCCAGCGGCACTACGGGGCTCCCCGGCCGGGTGCGAACCCGCAGCCTCAGCAGGATCACCCAGGCCCGGCAGCGACGCCTCGCCCAGGTTCCCCGCGCCCTCCCCGCAGCACGCTGCGCCCGCGCCCGCGCCCCGTCTGCACCTCCGCCCACCTGCACCCACCTGAGCCCCGCCTGAGCCCGAGGTGACAGCCACGCCCAGCGGGGCGAAGGTGCGGCGACTTCGGCCCGGCATCCTTCCAGCAGCCACCGCGACTCCCGCAGACTCCCCAGACACCTCCGGACTGCGAAGGGGCGGCGCCCCAGACTCCCGAAGACCCCGCGGCCGGACCGCACCATGCGAGGCGCGGGGGTGGTGGCGGTGAGGGTACAGGGAGGAAGGAAAGGACTGTCGCGCTAGAGTCCAGGACCGGCGGCAGAAGAGGACGGATCAGGCCAGAGGGCAGACCCGCAGAAAGGGTGGCAGGGCCCGCCCTGAGCCCTGCTGCTGCCGGGCGAGCGGACCCCCCACCCCACGGACGGGCAGTGGTTGGACCGAGCCTCAGCCCCGCCCGGTGGGCGTGGCCTGCGCTGGGCTGCCGCGCTGCGGCCCTAGAGGAGGGGGCGCGAGGCAGAGAGGACAAAAAATTGAAAGTATGGGCATTGATGCGTGTGTGTATATATATATCCATAACCAGGTAATTGGGATATAATTGTCAAATATAAGGCATAAAAATTCTGATTAGAAATATTTCAAATGTTCAAAAGCTACATGTGACTAGTTGCTGACACGTTGGACACTGCAATGCTTTCTATATAATTTTACATTCTGTTTTTGAATGGAAGTATATATGTTACATAATATCTTACATTATGTAGTTTGTATTTTATATAATTCCAAACACGTTCCAAATGTGTTATTGTTCAAATATGCTTTCAGCAGCTGTATTCTATTATAAATGCATTAAAAGTTGTTTTCCTGCCGTTATACAAAGTTCTACTCATTTATTTTGGTATACAAAATTACTGAATTATCTTAGCTGCATTGATGTATATTCTAATCTCAAATAGTGATTTTTATTATGAATTTTAAAACACTATGTTCTTTTAAAAATACTTTAAAATTGAATCCTATATAATCTGCATTATAATTAGTGAGAAGGGCATCTACATTTCTTTTATACTTGTGTTTGTGTGCATGTGCGTGTGTAGTGGTACTGGTGATTAACTCAGGGCCTTTGTGCATCCCCAGACCTTTATTTTTTTGGCAGGGGGTGGGTGCTGAGGAATCAAACTCAGGGCCTTGTATTTGCTAGGCAAGCACTCTATCACTGAGCTAAATCCCCACCCCCCAAGCCCTTTATTTTTTATTTTGACACAGAGACAGGGTCTCCCTAAGTTGCTAAGTAGCCCAGGGTGGGCTCAAACTTGCAGTCCTCCTGCCTCAGCCTCCCACAGTGCTGGGATTACAGGCATGTACCTCCATGCCCAGCTATAGTCCCATTTAGAATCAAAAAAACATAGCTATATGGAGGCTAATAACTCACTTGAAGTCAGCCATCTTATGAAGAGAGGGGCAAGGTTTGTCTACCTGAGTAATGTGATTCCAGAAGCCACTCTTTGCTTTATGCTGAACTGCTGTACATAATTTACTTAGATTAAAGCACTTATTAAAGCACTGAATATGAAGCATCTTTTGCATGCCCCAAGCAGAGGCTTCTACAGAGAAGGTGGAGGACATTTAAGGAATGGACTTCCAATGGCCTCCATGACATGCTGTTTCCTGACCCATCTAGTCTTTCTCACTCTGTTTCCACCACCATCCCTAGTCAAGTCACATCCCTCAATGTCCTGCTGTCTCCTTTGTCCCAAGAATTCATCTCAGTCTTTAGAACCCTAATACTTCAACAGACAATGATGCAGTGTGGCCCGTGAAGCAGGCACTCAGTAGGGCATAGGTGAAACAAGTATGAGGAAGCAAGGGTTTGGGGCCTTTAAAAAATTGGATAATTAAGGGATAACAGGAGAAATACAGGATATTTGGGAAAATACAGGTCATCACAGATGGATTTTTGCAGGAAATGAAACCTACATTTGTCTTAAAGTTGGAAAAATGGACAAGAGGAGGAATAGAAGGAAAAGGTAACAAGAACAAGCAGAGAGTGTGCAAAAATTTCCTAACTTCGGTGGACCTGGCATTAAAATGGTAGGGTTTCAGTGGTGGGACAGAGGCCAGTGTATGAAGAGATGCTAAGATTTCCTTCCTTTACCTGTCCACACCTCCAAAGAAATGGGCTGCCCTTTAATAGAGAATAGATAAGGATTTGATAATAAGAAGCAATCGCTTTTTACAAGTTCACTCAGGCATGGAGGATGATTTGGAAAGGGGAGAATTATCCAACTGTGAAAGAGATTGGAAGAGGCAGAAGGAACCTTCACTAGGACAGCCCATCTCAAGACCCGCCCCCCACACATACACTGTGCAAAAAGAAAACTCAGGTTACATTGATCTTGCACACCCATCTCACATCACCCAAATTTCTGCAGTACTCTGCAGCACTCAAAATTTGACACTTAATTCATTTTATGTTATTCCTAATTGTTTCCTGTCCATTATTCATGTCACCCTAGGAAAATGACACAACAAACGACTGCGGAATTGAAATGACTTGCAAAGTTGCCCAAGGCCTGTGCCCTGAGAGAGAGCCAGTCCCAGCTACTCCCCCCCCCCCCTGCAGACCCAGCCCAAAGTGCAGGGCCAGGACTGGTTGCCCCGGGCCTTCAAACCTGTCAGGTCCCCTACATCCCAGTGGTGGGGATATATGATTCCGTTCACCCTCTGGCTCGTCAAATCCCGGCCTAGTTCTGAACGAGCAGGCGGCTGTTTTAAGAGCCACAGGAGACTCGACACGTCTGTTAGACGCAACATAACCACCAGAGGGCGCCCGCATCCAAATTTGCTTATTGGAAAAGCTCTGACTTCTGGGAGGTTCCACCAGAGGGAGCAATAGAGAAAGAATAGCCTTGCTCCTATGTTGACCATTTTCCCCTAATCTCAGTGCTGAGCAGTTTTGGATATCTTTCTTTCACTGGCCCATTCATTTTCCGGGCTCTATAGAAATCTTTCTACTTTAATGCACTTTTAAGCATAGTTGAACACATTTCTCGGTTTTCGTATTTTAGAATTTATCAATTTTCTTTAGCATTTTCTTGAGCAATACTTCTGAAACGTCGGGGAGACAGATGGATACATATTTGCAGCTTTCAGATTGAAATATGTTTCCTTGGGGTATCAGCAACCATTTTGTGAGGAAACAATTTTCCTTCTTTGCAGGATTATTTATCCAAGTATTAAGTCTAATTTATTAAACATAAATTGAATCTTGGCCTTCCTGTAGCAGCCTAGATAAAACTAAAGCAAAGAGGTGTGTAGCATACAGACTGCACATATTTTAGGCTCTGAACCGGGATGTACAGCGTAACAAGGGGGCCCGAGGCTCCCACTGTGGGTAGCAAGAGCACAGGATGCCTGCCAGGGCCTATTCCCCACCCCCGGCTCAGCAGTGGTCTGCTCTGGTTGCCAGCTTCAGGTTCTGAACCGAACTGTGTGTTCAAGGCCAGGACTTGCTGGCTGTGGCAACTGCCAAGGCAGCCATGGGCCCTGGAGAGCCCTGAGGCTGCTCCTCAGTAGTCCTGCTGGCCAGTTCCCAAAGGACTACTCAGGGTTGTGGTTGTATTGCTTGAAGAGGCAACTAGGCCCTAATTCCTATGGCTTATTGTGGGAACTGGTGATATGTAGGCTTGTTATTGGTTATTTTTGCTGTTCTCAATTTTATGGAGAAGGTTTCAATTGGTTAGAAGACAGCTTGATGTGAGAAGAGAAAAAAGCTTGCTCTGAAGTGTTCTGAACTAAATGAGCAAACATGGAAACTACCTGAAAAAGTTAGCTTTATTCAAAACAAGTGTGAAGCCTCCGCATCCCCTTTAAAGGAGGCCCACTTCAAAGAGTCAACAGAAGCATAATGTTTGGAGGCAGCCTCTGAAAAAGTGGGAAGGGTCAGATCTAAACTTCAAGGGAAACACTCTAGTCAAACAGCTAAAGAAAACCCAACTAAACATTCTGGACAACATGAACTGACAGCAGATATTTCCAAATCGATATTGTCCTTAATAGACGAATCGAAATCCCTCACATCAAGAGCAGCTGAAGTCAAAGTCATCTTGAGAATATTTGAAATCAATGAAGAATGACTTAAGGGAGCATGAATAGATGCTTTGAATGAAAACTCCAAACTCCAGGAAAGCCAGAAACAGCTTTTACAAGAAACTGCAGTATGGAAAGAACAAGTGAATGAACTTAAACAGAAAATACTGGAAGACTCTGAAGTACATGCAGAACAAGTTCTTCATGAGAAAGAAAAGCACATCAAGTCTCTGACGAAAAGTCTCGCCTGCTGTGCTGGGAGAAGACATAATGGATGATGGTAACTTGGAAATGGAAATGCAGAGTGAATTGGGAAGTGGTTCTCACTAGCTCATCAGCCAAAAGGGGCTGTGGATAAACTGGTTTATGTTGCCAAGTTAAATGCTTCTTTACAAAACTTAAAAAGAGAAAGAAACCAAATTCATATTCCGTTATCTGAATCAGATAAACGTTACAGAATATATTAAAAATCTCCAGACTGAACGAGCATCATTGCAGTCAGAAAATACACAGTTTGAAAGAGAGAAACAGGGGCCTGGGGATTTAGCTCAGTGGTTAGAGTACTTACCTAGCAAGTGCAAGGCCCTGAGTTCGATCCGCAGCACACACAAAAAAAGCAATCAAACATATAGGAAATCGACAGAGGGAAGTTACTGGTTAAAACAGAGGAGAAGCTTCCCAAAGTAGAAGAAAATATCAGCCACAAGGCTAAACAGCTGGAAACTTATAGAAATTGAGCCAAAGATCTTGAAGAAGGGAAAGAGCCGTTCATCTCTATCAAGAGCAGATGACCTCCCATCAGAAAGAAGCATGTAGTAACTGGCTGGAAGCTCGGACCTCGGAAAGCAACCTTAATGATTTAAGAAAGAGAATGCTCACAATAGACAAAAATTAACTGACACAGTTTAAATCTGAATTTAAAAGATCTTTGTTCACTTAGTGTTTCAAATCTGCATTTGGAAGACAGCATTCCCTAGATGGCCATTATCGGCAAGGAAACCTTTTGTCCTCTCTCAGCTTTGTGAAAAGATCCCCTCAGACTCACCTTTGCCTCTAGGGGGAGGAAGAGGAGGCTCACAGGCTCAGAGAAGCCTCTGGACCATAGGATTAACAATGAAAGAGGAGACTCAAGCTATGTGATGGGTTAACTGATCCTCACAGAGCCCCTTCTGACATGAATTTCCTATCACCTTCCTATCATCACCCTAAGATGATGATTCCTCCACCACGCCAACCACATCCTGATCCAGCTCTTCCTCTCCAAGCAAGACTTTATTCTAATTCTGGTAGACCATCAGTGCCAGCAGAACTCGTAATTGTGAATATGCGTTTTTTAGATACAGTGGATGGGCCACTCTCTGCAGAAATGAAACCCAATAGAAATGACACCAAAGATGATCTTGACAATGGAGTACTACTCTGCCATAAAAAGGATATGCTAGAGACATTTGTAGGTAAATGGATGTACCTTGAGAACATACTCTTAAGCGAAATAAATCAGACACTCAGGAGTACACATAGAATTGTTTCTCTGAGTATCCATAAGGGTAAGTAAGGTCAGAGAGGTGTAATAGATACTATATAAAATGAAGATAATATTGAAAAGAGAGTAGAATTAGAAAGGGGGAAGGGGGAAAGAAAGAAGGGAAAAAGGAAAGAAGAAGGAAAGGGAAAAAATGGGAAAATACAAATAAACCTGCTGTAAATAGGGAAGGGGGGAAAAGAAGGGAGGGGTGGGGAAAAAGGGGGGAAAACCAAGATACACTATGTACAGGTACAAAATAACCATGATGAATGTGAACATTATGTATGCGATGTATCAATACATGTTCTTGGTAAAATAAAAATAAAAAAATAAAAGATGATCTTGGTAATTCAAATGTGCCTCATTCATCTCTCCTTACTGAAAGCAAAGCAGTATGCATGGGCTTTGCTCCTCCACCCTTTCCTCAAGGCAGAGGTCAATCTTTTCTTGTGCATCCAGGGTGCCAGGGAGTGAGAAGAAGATTTTCTTCCAGTTCCTCCAGGAAATGTGAATGGAGCATCTCAAGATTATTTTCCACCAACACATTTCTCTGGCCCACACCTCCCATTCTCAGGGAGGAATGCCTGTTCACTGTGGGCTTAGCCTCAGTATATTTCTCTGAGAGCCAAGTGTTCTCCCCCAGCCCCACCTTGGGAAAGGAGAAGACAGCCCCCTTCAGGGTTGATTTGGCCTGCTGTTGAACAGTTAGAACCACAATAAGAAGCCTGGCATGTTTTTTTTTTTGTCTCTTCAAAAGTAATTTTGACATATTTTTCATTTTCAGTTTATGATTCTCAGGATGATATTTTATAAATAAAGATGATTTAAATGTGAAAAACTCGAATCCTCAGATCATAAATCTACATTAATTATCAGTTAATAAAAAGGAACAAAGTACATATTTTATTGTGTAGCATGGCAATTACCACAAAGACCTCTTGTTTTGCCTTTCTTCAGGTAGCAGACTTCCAAGAACAACCAATTTCAATTTATTTTAATTCTCTCAATCACAAAGGTTACTTTTTTGGGGGCTCCATAAAGATCTTACTTAAGAAATGGGAAGTGAAGTGGATGATTCAAATAACCTTCTGCCTTGGCTAACTATGATTTTGTCTAGTTGGTTTTTATGCCACTGGCAAACACCCCAAGCTAAAAGTATGGTAAGATTTAGCAATAAACTGATAGTGACTACTTTTTTGATCTCAAGAATTAGGCAAATAAAGATTCAGGGTAATTAACTAGATTGTAAGCTTCTTACAGGAAATTTAAGGTGTAAAAATCATAATCAATAGATAGGATTTTCTGGGCAGGGATTTCTTTAGCTTTCCAAAAATGGCTAAGGCAAAATAACTAAGGCTAGAAAAAAAAAAGCATAACTATTTCTTAAGATTACATTCTATGGCAATTTTGAATATTACATTTTAAAATATGGTTGATTTAAAAAATATTAGCATGACAAAGTGAAAATGTATTTACTTTTATTCATTTAGTAGTACTGCTTTTGCCTCACCTTTTAAAAGAGAAAATAGCAAATTTTTCCCCTAGTTTTTACCAGACTAGATAAAAACTTAGTTATTAACACGTGTGATCTATGATACTTTTAATAAGTACCCTATTTAAAACTTTTAAAAGGTTTCAATATAAAGGTAAAACAATACACAATAGACAAAGTGGCAATTTCAGAATAGATTAATAATGTAATAAAACTTACTTTATCTTAGTAAATATTTCTGTGTCCTCAGTATTTAAGATAGGATACAACTAAAATTTGAAAATATTTAAAAACAAGTATTTACAAGTTACAAAAATTCTGTAACTTTGCAAAAACATGGAATCTGGAATCTCCAACTGTAAAAACTGTTAAAGAATGTGAGGCTAATACAAATAGGTGAGGAGGACATTACAAATGTAATAATAACAGAATATCTAAAATTCATTAGATAAGAAAAAAATTTGAGATTTGAGAAGAAGCATGCATTTCCAGTGATATGAAGACAGAGACTATGAACTGTGAAATCCCCAAATAAGTATCCTGAGCTAAACTGCAGAAGCAGTTTTAAAAATGATTTCAGTGAAGCTGTAGTAGCTGGGTACATCTTGTTTTTCCCAGCATTCTCTTCTACATGAAATTTGGTCTCTAAGAAAAAGCAGCTGGGTGTGGTGAAGCAGGCCTGCAATCTCAACACTCTGGCAGTCTGAAGCAGGAGGACTGAAAGTTTGAGCTCAGCATGTGCTACTTAACAAGACTGTCTCAAAACAAAAAATGAAAAAATGGGGATGCAGCTCACTGTAAAGGTCCTAGGTTCAAAACCAAAAAGGAAAAAAAAGCAAAAAGGTCAATGATCTTAGTGATGAGGAAAATATGAATTGAAAGTATAGTGGGTTACCATGACTCTCAAAAAATGGCTCAAATATAAAATACTAGTACTATCAAGTTGAGAAAAATTAAAAGTCTTATGTTTATTGACAATCAATACAACCACTCTACAAAAAGTGTTTTTGTAGAAGCTACAAAGCTAAGTAGAGAACTACTCTGTAATGCACTAGTTCACATCCTAGGCATTTACTCAAGAGAAACGAGTGCATATATCCATTAAAAGATATGTACAACAATGTCCACAACTGCCTTGTTCTTAATTTTCAAAATCTGAAAACAACCCAAATGTTCTAATCATACAACACCAGCCTGCCTGTAATTCTAAGTGCAAGAAAGTACATACAACATTTCGTATGTTTAGATCTATTTTTAAGAGGTTCAAGAAGAGAAAAAACAATGATGAAGTCAGATAGTGGTATTTGAGTAGGTGGCACTGTGCACAAAGGGGCACAATAGAACATTTCGGAGTGCTAGAACTTCCTGTCTTCATTTGAGACGATCACAGCCTATGTGACGTGACATAGTACAACAACAAACTGCTGAATACAGAACAAGTTAAAGAGAAAATTCAATTCAATTCATTAAAATTTAGGATTGTGTAAAAATTAAATGTTAAGTTTACTTATTACACTGTAACAGTAATGGTGAACCTTTCAGAACTTTCAATGGTAACAAACAGCCCGCTGTGGCACACGTGCCATTGGTTCGCCACCACTGCTCTATATTTTTCTTTAGGAAAATCTAATTCACAGTAAAGGCTGGAAGAATTAGTTGACTTCTTATATCTATATTTACTATTAGCAAAAAGCCTGCTAACATTTGGAATTTAGAAAGTATAACAATCTAACCATAAACTCGTCAGATACTTGTTTTTAAAATATTAGCATAAAAGTTTGTTGGGGGCTGGTTTAAGTGAAAGGCAATTTTTATTAAATAAAATATTTACTTGTATTGCTTCTTAAATGCAACTTTAGTTTTAAAAATAAAACAATATATAAAAGCAGCTGGTTTATTCTCTTGATTTATTGTAGGTATTAAAAGTTATTTATTTGAAAAAAAAAAAGTTATTTATTTGAGATGGCATATTGGCAGATTTGGAGTTTCCTGACACTATGAATAGTTAAAAATAAATTGCCTTTATCATCTAGAAAGAAAAAAAGTATCTTTCCACAGTTGAAAATAGCCTTTCAAAAAAGGTTGAGAGTAAAATAATCTAACACACAATTCTTGACAAAGAAATAGGGCAACTTCAAATTAAAACTACAAATTTAAAGTAAGTGGTTTTATAAAATAGTGAAAACTAGCTAAAATTACATGCATAGGAATTTAATCAATAAGAGGAATAGCAGTGAAATTTAAATATGATAGGACTTATCAACAATAAATAAACATTTTTAGTGCAAATAGTGTGGAAAAATTCCTCAAAGATCATAGCAATCATTCTAAGCAATACAAAATCAGTCTCAGTTCTGTATACAATCTCTCTAGTACGCTGTATCTGTGAATTCAGCCACTGTGATGAAACGCCAACTTACAAATCATAAATATAAAACAATGTGCTTAGTTTTGTGTCCTATTTTTCTCTTGGCAGTTCATGTTTCCAGGAAAATCTGGAAAGAAAAGAAAATTTTAAAAATCTGAGATTTAAGGTGATAAATTTTCATCCCGTTACATCCTTTTCCAATTAAAATTTACCTATAAGATAACTTGATTAGGAGGGAATGGAGTGAGGAAAAGATTTCAGTATGGTCATATAAATTAACAAATGTTTAAAGCCAACTTTTTTCTAACGCTGTGGAAAATGCAAATTTGCTACAAAAATCAGCCTTGCATTCAAGATTTCCCCTACAATCTTGAAAAATAAGATATAAAACAATTTGGAACTGGCAGTAGTGTGAAGTACAAAAGGCAGAAGACTTTGAGCTGGAAATGAGAAATGTCTGCCATCTCCTCCGCGGGAGCACACTTCCTTTTTTAGGGTACCCCCCACTCCTTCTTAAAGTCCACTCTTTCAGCCGAGTCTGCTGGGCAGAGGACCACATAATACTAAGTTCCAGGCCAACTAATTAGTCCAGAACGTATCTCATCTCTCTCTCTCTCTCTCTCCTGAAGATCTGTGTTAGAACTCCAAAGACTTGTTAGAATCCATTGGCTGCTTGAATTGTCAAAAGTTTAATCAGACTGTAGGCAGCAATGGTTCAAGGGTGACAGAGAGCATGTGCGTAGCATTAACAAGACCCTGGCTTTGATCTCAGTGCAACAAAAAGAAAAGAAAAAAGGCCCCAGAAAGAGTGAAGGAGGAGCTGTTTTAGTTACTGACAGCATCTAGGGCTTCTTTTTGTCAGGTGACTGAGCTGCACTTTATTCGTTTTGGCTCTATAATGCATCCCTGAATTATCAAATAACCTTGATTACACTAAGGCTTGCTGGGGTGAGATTTGCTCTTCCAACAAATCATTCCTAAAGCAAAACAGATGGAGAGGGAAAGGAAAAGCAGCTTGAGGTCAGGTGAGTGCATGAACAATGATGGGTTGGTAGAAGGAGAAATACAACATGTAAGATAACACAAAGGGAAAATGGAAAACTAAAATGAAAGATCTGAAATATGTGCCAGATTATAAAATTTTAAAACCACAGAGAAATCTGGCATTTATATTACCCTGTCTTGCGGCTCATTATAGGTTTTGCAGCAGAGAAATTTTACAACACAAGTGGTATTTTAGAAAGACCACTCTGTTAATTCTGTGTAGGAAGAACCCTAAAGTCAGGAAGACTGGCCAGAAAATTACTGGAGTAATTTGGGTGTGAGACGAAGAAAAGACTGAAAGTTCATTTTAAAGGAGGAAATGATAAGACTATTGAATAATATGTCAGACAAAGTATATGGTATATGCTGCACACTGGCTGGGAGAAAGGAACTAATTATAATTAGAAATTCTACTCACCTAAGCCAATAGCCAAAAGATTACTAGTTATATGGTTATTTGTATAACACCATGTTTAATACAAAACATTCTATATGTTACGTAACATAATAACTATAACAATAGAATTACTCTTAAAGCTGTCTGAACAAGCACTGTTAACATTTCAATTCAAAAATACTTCTGCAAGAGACTTGAAACTGGAATACAACTTACCTATAAAGGAGCATGAAAATGGCTGTGCATTGCTATCACCTGTTGAAGTTTCTCTTCCTTAGCTCTTCTACAATGGCAAATCTAGAAGATAAATTATTTAAAATATCAGTCACTTCTCCGAAAATATGCCTACTACTTACGATGTTGTAACAGGATTCTAAGTAAGAAACTTTAAACCTGCTGACATTACTTCATGTTTTAAACATGAAGTTGAAGGCAGCTAATGTAGAAAGCAGCTAAATACTTCCTCAGGTTTAAAAATCAGAGAAGCATTCAATTTTGTGTGGAAGGCAGTCTCCACCTTCAAACTTTCAATGTAAAACAAACTCTGATTCTTTATACCAATTCTCTAAGTATTTAATTTCAAATATCTGCGTTTTAAAAATATGGTAAAAACCCTGCTTTTGTTAGCCAGGAAGATAAATAAAAATTTCAAGGCACAGACACATAGTATAGAATCATGGACCAGAAATCAATACCTTATGAATACTGCAACCTAGACAAGTCATTAACTCTCTGAACTTTTTCTTAAATAAAAAAATGGAGATGATAAATCTGCCCCACTTTGCCTTTACATGATACATGTCATATACATTTTACAAAATTTACTAATTAAAGATTATTTTTAAAGTGTGACATTTCAAAGAAATTAGGTAAATATTTAAGACTATCGAAGGACTCCATTTTGATTTTCTTTAAATACAATGGAAAAAATCAGCAGAACAGAAGCTATTCCAGAAAGTTCTCAATATTTTTAAAGTTTATTTTTTAATTTTTTTTAAAGTTTATTTTTTAATCTCTACAATCATTATCTCTTTAAACAGTTTATAAAGCAGGTGGTTACTGAGAAGTATACAATAACTGTTAAAAGCAGACCCACACTGATTTACCAGCTACTACACAGTGCTACAGTTACCACCATTTCTAAAATGGAACTATCACGGCATTTGGCATTTGATTTACCTGCTTGTGTACTCAGAACAAGCAGGTTTAAAGTGACAGTGGAATGTTGCTATCCTTCCCAATAAAGGCTCTTCAGATTCCTCTCATAGCACTCAAATCTCCAGCTCAGTAACATGCTGAAGTTTTTTACTCATGAGTGTACTTAAGTAATTTGATATTATGTTGTCATTGATCCTCAACTGAAGAGTATTACATACTGTTCTCTTTTCCATGAAGCTACTGAGAAAATCATCTATTTCAGTTTTTCCCTCCAAGAAATCTTCGGCAATATTATCAGATTCTTCCTCAGCTTCATGTGCAGCTACTTTCAATCTTGCCTGTAAGGTACTTGCACTACAGCTCTGAAAACAGAAACAAAAAAATCCTCCATGTATTCTTTGTTTATAATAAGTAAGCTCCTTAGGGGGAAAGAAATGAGGTGGAGGAATGCAGAAAGGACTTGCTATATGCCATATAGAGCCTCTTCCTGAGAAAATTTGCTACCTTATAATGCCCCCACTCAGGTCCTCAGCTTTTGGATATGAGAAAAATACAGAAGCCAATCCACTGGCTGCAAACTGTCAAATGAAAAAGTAGGCAAATCGCTATCTTGTCCTGGGGATTTTGGAATTTAGTGACTGTGGAAGGCACCCACAAAGATGACTCCTACGACCTTCCAACTACTTGGAGTTCCTATTCTTGTTTAATCTTCTCCCTTGAAGTATGCATGGACCTAGAGATTCATGTCTAGTGAATAGAATATAGCAAGAATGGTGGGACTAAATTTAGCCAGAGCTGGGACACTCTGAAGACTGAAAACGACAAAATACTATTGAAAAAAGTAGAAAGCCATCCTATGTTTATGGGGTTGGAAGACACAGTGTTAAGATGACAATGCTAACCAAAGTGATCTAAAAATTAAAATCTAAACGGTGTCTTCTGTAAAAATAGAAAAAGCCATCCTAAAATTCATATGGCATCTCATGAGACTCCAAATAGCCAAAGCAATCTGGAAATAAGAACAATATTGGAGGATTCATATTTCCCGGTTTCAAAACTTACTACAAAGCTATATTAATCGAAATAGTATGGTACTGGCATAAGAACATATAGACTAATTGAACAGAATAGAGAGCCAAGAAATAAACCCATATGGTATATGATTCCTGGCAAGAGTATCAACTACCATTCAATGGGGAAAGGACAGTCTTTTCAGCACACGGTGCTGGAAATGCTGACTATCCATGTGCAAAGGAACAGACATACAGTGTAGTAGTCTAGACCACTAGCACTAAAATTTGTGTCATATATGCTACAAATGTGTTCTTTTTTACTTCACTTTCAATTTTATGATTTTTAATACATACAAGTTATATATATGTATAGAGTCAAATACGTTAGATTTGCTTCTGTCTCTTTTACTATGCTTAGTTTCCCCTGTAGTCTTTAAAAAATCTTAGGAGTTAGCTGACTTTTTATGGTTTCCACTGAAAATAGTTCATCTGTCATATCTTTCTATGTCCTTTATGCTATAGGGGTCTAGCTTTTTTTTGGAATGTATACCGAATGGATAATCAATTATATAATTTGTTGAATCCTCTATTTTTCCAGCTATTATTGACATACACAAGTCTATTTCTGAATTGCGTAGGCTTTTCTGCAGAATTTTTTTTTCCCTACAAAACTACCATTTTAAATAATGAGGTTTTACAGTGTATTCTAATATAGGAAAACGAATGTCATTCTCATTATTTCTTTTTTATTCATCCTCTGCCTACTTAACCTATTTTGTTATTCAGATAAACTTTAGAATAAATCTGTTAAGATGTTTAAAAAATACCTTTGGGATTTTGATTGGAAATGCATTAAATTTGTAAGTTATTTTAGGAAGAATGAAATCTTTGTATTATTTTACTTTTCATTCCATGAGTATTCTATGTTGCTCTAAAAAAAGTCCGCTTTAATTTCATTAACGTTTCCTCACTTACTTCATTGAGCTCCTTTCTAAGTATTTTATAGTTTTATTGATGTTGTAAATGAGTTTTTTTCTCTCCATTTGCAGTAGCAATAGCTGGAACACAGGGAGAAACTTTTCTGCAGGATTTCTGATTGTTTTTTGGTACACAACTGTTTCATCTCTTCGTTTATAGTGCACCTCTTTTCTTTTTACCTTGTTGCAGTGTTCAGAACCACTAAGCAACATTACATCTCGGTGATCGTGGGACAGCCCTCTCCCATCCCTAATGTTAATGAGATCCTGGAAATGCTTGGGCATAGGCATGACATACTGTTGGTTTCTAATCTTTTTTTATCAAATAAGATTCTTCCACACCGACTAAGCTCCACTTTGTACTGAAGAGTACTTCAGCTGACCCTACAGGGGTTCTGAGGGTGGACTGCTGAGATTTAAACTCCTCATTCTCATATTTCCTATTTAAATGTTCCTCCACAAAGTTATTCGACCTTCACATGCTTCAGGTTCCTCATCTGCAAAGTGGAAAATAGGGGGAAAAACTATTTCTTTGGGTTTGGCGTAAGAATGGGTCAATATGTATAACAAATAAATTGTTTTGTACATATAAAACATATTAATTGCTCAAAATGAGCTATTTTTACTTCTTTTATTGTAACAGATAATCATATTATGTGAAATTAATAAATCTACATTTTTTATTACCCTTTTTATTTTGCTATTGTTTACTTCTATTTATAATACACAGACCTTACCTTCCACAATTCAATTTTAAAAGAAACATAATATTATTAACTACAATGTTGCTTGCTGGTATGAAAGTCAAAGATTATATCCTCTTTTTTTTTACTTTTCTGAGGCAGGATATCGCTATGTAGTTCAGGAGGGCCTTGAACTCACTATGTAGCCTAGGTTACTTCTTGAACTCATGGTAATCCTCCTTCCTCAGTCTCCTGAGTGCTAGGATTACAGGCATGCACCACCACATCTGGCCCTCCATTCTTCTTTATTTTTAAAAGATTTATGTTTTCAGAAATATTGGTTAAATTTTGGAAACTATTTTTCATGTATTATACTTTTTATTTACTAGCTTTTCATTTAAGGTATCTGAACTCATACAAGTGAGTTTAAAGTTAAAAGTTTTTTGTTGTTACAAGGGTGACACAGCTTCCATAACTCAGAAGTTATTTTGGGGGGCTTTTCATGTTTATCTATTTTAGAATCAGATATGCTCTTACATGAACACACTGATTCATAGTATTTCATAACAGAGCTGTTTATCTACATTTAAAGGAGCCAAGTCTTATAAAGTTAGGTGCTTAACAAATGGTTTTTGATAATAATGAGAGGAGAAATTTGGCCCATGGTCCTTAGGACTGGATGTTCTTATGGGAAACTAAAAGAACTAGACAGCCTCACCTCACTAAGTTCATGCTGCCTCTGCATCTTCTTTTCAAAAGCAGACTTCATTCGTGTAAGCAAGTCATACTAAAGGAGAAAATAAAGCATGCTGTTAGTTCTAATTTTAAATTGTATAAATGTCTTCAAAGTAATCGCCAACTCACCTTATCCAAAACAGTTTGCCTTTTTGCTTCTAAACTTGGTTCCAAAAGGAGATTTTTCCCTATAAAATAAATCTCTGGTTTATTTCCAGGTAATCACGTTTTTTTCCCTCAAGAAATGCAAACTGACATAAAGGAAGACATACTTGCCAATTCCTCAACACTTTTTACTAAGTCATCCTTGTCAGTAATAATTTGTTTTAGTTGAGGCAAAGTGAGAAACTGTTCTAGTAATACCTCCTCTTGTTCATTCATATCTGTGAGTTGTGACACACTAGAAACACAAAAGAAAAAATACCGTTAGTATCATTCATCTAGTTTTTCTCCGTAATGATACTCACAATATTTCAGTTTTAGTTGACAAAGTTCTAAATAATTTTTACATAAACACATAAGAAGGCTACTTGTTCTTAAGAGCAAATAACACAGAGATTTAGCTCAGTGGTTAGAGTGCTTACCTAGCAACCAAAAGGCCCTGAGTTCAAACCCCGGCAAAAAAAAAAAAAAAAAAAAGAGCAAATAACACATCAGTCATAGTATAATAGTCTATAGCAGATTCTCTTTCAGAAAGATACCTAGGAGGAGAGTAGCTGGGTTGAATGGCATTTCTACTTTAGTTTTATTGAGATACACTGATAGCTATGTTTATAGAAGCACAATTCATAATAGATAAATCTTGGAAGCAGCCCATATATGCATAAACAAATGGATAAAGAAAATGTGATATTCATATACAATGGAGCACTACTCTGACATAAACAACGATGAACTTGAATCGTTTGTACAAAAGTGGATCCATCTTGAAACCATAATGTTAAGTGAAACAAATCACACAAACGAGCTTAAATACTGCATAGTTTCTCTTATATGAGAAACCCAAAATAAAAATAAAGAGTAAAATAAAATACAGATAATAGAAAATAGGGAGATCTTTTGCAAATGGGAAGAGGATCAAGAGATGGAGGAAAGGGGGAGAGAGGGGAAGGGAAAGGGACGAAAAAATTAAGATATGTTATATACATGTACCAACTTCCCATGAGGAATGTAATCATTATGTACTACAAACATGCACTAATAAAAAATAAGCATTGGAAATAAAACCAGATTCTCAACGGAATGAGGAGAAGTGAATTCTGATACACCAATATATCCATTTTCTTTAAAGTGACAACTGTGAGGAAGTGTTCACCATTATAGAGTAACCTGAAATCAACAATACAGTCTATTTAATGCAGGTAAAGAAAAAAGGGATGAAACTATGGTTTAGATGTAGAACATCCCCCAAAGTTTTGTGTGTTTAACAGCTGGGGCTTTTGAAAGCTAAATGGACCATGGGGTGCTGTATGTATCAGTGGACTGATCCACTGATGAGCTCGTAGCTAAATGTGCCTTTAGGAGGTGAGGCCTGGCTGGAAGCAGTACATCCCTGGGTGTGTACCCTCAGAGGGTACATCTCTCTCCCTGGCTCCTGCCTTTCTCTCTGCTTCCTGGCTGCCATGAGGTAAGCAGCTTTTCTCCACTATGCCTTTTCTACCTTGTAGCCAGCCTACCATGGATGGAATCCTTCCAAACTGTGAGCCAAATTAAACCTCTCCTCTTTTACACTGTGTGTGTTGAGTATTTTTTTTCCAGTGCTGAAAAAGCTAAAATACTAGATCTCTCCCTAATTTAGCTGAGGCTCCTTAAAATAAGTGAGCAGTTAGATATGTTTTCTTAATTCTGTTTGATTGCTTTAGATTATCACTTATTTCTATAATCTCCTAGATGGGAACTAGCTTAATGATTTGTAAAACGATATTTAAAAGTTGGCATGGTAGCACATGCCTATAATCCCAACACTCTGAGAGGCTGAGGGAGAAGGACCACAATTTCAGCCTTTCCCAGGCAACTTAGTAAGATCTTGTCTCAAAATATATAATAATAATAGTAGTAGTACTATTATAGTAATAATAATAATGATAATTATAAAGGGGGCTGGAGATGTAGCTCAGTGAGAAGGTCCTAGGTTCAATCCTCTGTACCAGAAAAAAAACAAAACTATGTATTTCTTCCAGACAATACTGAACACATAAGCAGATTCAAAGAAGTAAAAGTCTACAGACAGGCTACCATTAGAAAACTCTCTCCCTGTTCTTTCATTATGTGTGTTGTCAAGAGGTAAACAGAATTGGAAAAAGACCAAAATAGTTAATATAATATTTTGGTTTGTGTGAAGCTTTCATGGGAGACTGTTCTAATAGTCACCCTGAGACCTGGTCAATGCCTAATTCCAGAGACACATTGGCCAAAACATGGTCAATAAAATTTCCCTAGACTCTACAAGGTAAGTAGTTGCTGCTATTGTATGAAATTACTATACGACTATAAAGGTAGGGTGTGTGAGCAGCTATAACCTCCCATTTTAACTTCTTTATCTATTTAGCTAATAGACACATGGATGGCACAATAAAAGATATAGACATATATATGTCTGTATAACATAAAAAGAAAAATAACGGAATGGCAAATCAAAACCAAAAATGGGTATTTAGGGTGAAAGAGAAAACTAGGTAGAGGGGGTACAAATGGAAATATACTTTGAATATATATATATCTTGTAGTTTTGACTACAGAACCACACAAAAACATGACATAATTAAAAAATAAATACAAAAAGGGGATACAAGCAGTCTCCATAATTCCAAAACAAATGGATTGCTTTGTAAATGAGTCTGTTTTTTTCTAAGCCATTTAATCATCCAGAGAAGTATTATTTGAAGAGACTTATTAAAAAACAGTATTGGATTGTACATTCTGGCATGATATATCCTAACTAGAAAATAAGTATAAAAAACAAAGACAACAACTTAACTTGCACTCAATAGTCTTAGCAATAATATTAGTATTGTTATTTTAAAAAATAACAAGTGCTTCTTCAGAAAAATGGATGATTCCAGGTCTGGGAAAAGAAAGGTTCATGCTGAGCCCACCATATTTTCTTACTGCCAGAAACGATACAGGAGCTGATTTAAGTTTCACCCATAAGGACAACTTCTGGACCTTACTGGTGCATCAGTTCATTATTCTGAGTTGATAAATAAAAGGAAAAAAAGCACTTTATCCTGTCTTTCCTGTATGAAATGCATTTCAGTTTAACTAGGTGATTAAGGAAAGCCCTTCGTAAAAGAAATCTGGCTAATAAATTCCAGCAGTAGGATTGATAAAATTGGGAAATCATACTCGCAACTCTTAATGAAATAATAGATGGTCAATGATTTTAGGGGCTTTGACCTGATCTAATCATAAGTCATTACAAATAGGGCAATCAGACATCATTGCTGCCTTATGTGATGTAATAACTACGTACTAACTGGCAAAAGAAATGAACCTAAATCTAATCAGTACTCCATTTCCAGCCACCAACAGCAGGAAATACGGGAAACAGGAGTATCTTCAATGGTGCCACAAAGATCAATTAGGCAAAAACAGGGTATGGGAGAATCTCTAAGGACAAACGACCAATGTCTTTAAAAATGTGCAATATATGTATATATATGTGTGTATATATATACATATATATATGTGTGTATATATATACACATATATATGCATGTATATGTGTAGTACATGTGTGTAAATACATGCGTGTATGGTATGTGTGTGTATAAAGGTGGAAAGAAATCATTCATGATTAAAAGGAACTTAATAAAGCCAGTATTCAAGTGAATTAGGCGAGTCTTGTTCTGAATTCTGATTCGAACAACCTACCAATTAAGATACTGGAGAAATAATGTTGAGGAATTATCACTAATTTCGTTAAGGTATGATGATGATATCTATCGGGGTTATGGTAGAGTGGGGAGTAGAGGGAGAGAGCAGAAGAGGGAGAGGAGGAGAGGGACCTTACTCAGTGCTTGTTTTACATTTATTCAAGAATTTACGGATGAAAATAATGTCGTATCTGGATTTGCTTTAAAATAAGCCAGACTCATACCCACTGCTGCTCAAGACCATCACATAGAAGAATATATAAAACAAAGAGGTTCTTAACTGTTGATGCTGACTGATGAACACATGGAAGCTCACTATTCTCTTTACCTTCTTGTAGTTGTGGCATTTTACAAGTTTTTTAAAAGAGAAAAAAACTTTTAAGTACTGGGGACTGGACCTAAGGTCTTTGCACTGAGCTACATCTCCAGTCTTTTTTCATGTTTTTGTTTTGCTTTATTTTGTTTTGAGACAGGGTCTAAATTACCCAGGCTAGGCTTGAACTTATTATCTTCCTGCCTCAGTCTCCCAGAACATGCTGGAATTACAGGCATCTACCACCACATCTGGCTTAAAGTAGAACGCCTTCAAAGGAAAAAAGAAAGATAATCTTTTATAAGATGGGAACTCTTACCGCATGCTTACTCAACTCTGAAGAGACATGTAGTATACTATAAATATTCATTAATTTTTTCATTATTAGGGGAAAACAATAAAGCACTATATCCTAAAAACGACTGTAAATGAGAGTTAAATGAACTTCTTTTTTTTCTTTTAAAGTATAGAATTTCTCATGGATATTTGGATGTACAAGCCTGGTAGGATATCTTCTTAAGACAAAACACAAAAACCCTGCAAAAAATTTAATTGTATTCAGTAGTTTTAGTAATAGCCTTTTGAGTGTCATAAACCTTCATCTGGGGTATAAAGGATGCATTGCTTCCCCACACTGGATGGTCACAAAATACTTCACGAAGTATCTTAGACGAGCAGCGTTCCATGAACAGTGATACCTTAAATTGAACATTACCAACTTACCTGCCATAAATTTGGGCTCTATAAAAACAGCTTGCTAATACTTTACAATAACTTCTAATCAATTTTTTATGTACAAAGTTTATCTACTAAAAGAGATAATACAGGTCAAGATACATTTTAAAATCATCAGGAATACTGTATTCAGAAATAATTTTCAAAGAATGCATATGTGAGAAAGGACTCGTTACATTGGTAACTACTGTGTCCTTCCTAGCATTTAGGGTACAGACTAGTTATTCAAGAACAACTGATAAGACATAAAACTGATTTATAAAACTTTCCCACTAAGATAATTACACTACAGGAACACTGAAGATTTGGAGAAGTCTTTTTATTTAATATAAATATAAAATGATTTAGTTTATAGTTACAAATAAAATAGACAACAATCTCGATATTACTTTCTGAGTTTTTTTACCTCAGTTCCAAGAGTTCTGGAAATGTGTCAGGGACATCCGGCATCTTGTAACCAAAACCATTTTGGCTTATCTAAAGAAGAGTTTTACAAGGTATTAAATTTCAGACACCTTTCTGGTTCCTCCTATTTACTTACAAAAGTAATTTAAATGTACTACATCCCCAAACTTTTCATTATTATATCCTCATCTTTATATTTTCCATTGTCCTTATCCTCCCTCTCCTCTTTCTTCTTTCTTCCTTCAGGCTTTTTTTTTTTCCTAAGTGTAACTGTACATGTAAGGTTACATTTTTAAAATCTTGTTTTAAAAATAGGGCCTCAAAAGACCTCATATTAGCTATCTTTTCTGGTCAAGCGTATGGGTAGAAACTGATTTAGTTGTGTATCTGTGACAGTGTGTCTGTGACAGATGTAGAGAATGATTTAGGGATTTCATTGATATAGATGAATATATTTTTCTTAAGTATAAAAAAACCTTAATAAATTGTCAGTAGTCTGAATATATCTGAGTTAGACGAAACAGTAGGATAGATGAAGAACGTACTATCCAATTTGAATATTGTAAAAAAAGAATACACATGATTTTTTGTTCTTAAAGACCAGTGAGAGGATCTTGTAATTTTGCAATGTTTATGTAACACTATGAATGATATGCACTATAGGTTAAAATTGAAAGTTTTTAAATCCTGTTAAATATTTTATGCACAAAGTATTAGTCTCTCCCTTTGTTACATCTCACACTTCAAGTTATCAGCTTTGGAACACATGATTTTCAAACCAATGGGTTGCTTTAAACCCATAACATGCTATGTAGACTCTCCTCAATCTGACGCTTGGTTCTCCTACATGATCATGTCTTTGCTTATACTCTGCAAAACAGCAGGGAGAGTATAGGTGGCTTTACAAAACTATCATCTGATTTTTACTGCAGTGCTTTGTCAATGTGACTGCCTCTCACAGAATGTCTTATAATCTCTTGCTATTCTTGCAAATTCATAATTACCTTTTAAAATCTGGCCTCCAAAGTAGACTGTGATGGCATATGCCTATTACTGTAGTTGCTTGGGAGGATGAATGGAAATCTGGGGCAAGCCTGGGCTACAAAGCAAGACACCCTTCCCCATTCGGGCTTCAAGCATAAATATATGCACTCATTTATTGGCCCCAATTTTACTGAGCATCTACTATTGTACCACACAAGGTTTGAGGCACTAGGGATGAAAAAATGTTAAAAAAAATTACATTTTTGTAAAGGCATCCCTATTAGTTCTATCATGGTTTCTGGGAAAAATGACCACTCCCTCAACTATGTCTCTATCATAACTCTACACTGTCTCTAGAAATTCCTTATTTGCAATTATTTAGTTGTTAGTTACTTCTTTGAGTTTGTTATCTAAGTTGAAAAATGTGATTTAATATTTTTATATTTTGTGCTTAGTTTAGTAGCTGGCATTTATTTACTAATTAAATGTCTGCTGAGTGAATGCATATTTTATGGTTACAAAATTCAGATTACTGAAGATACCAACCGGTGCTGAAGTGTCTGTTGTGGGGACAGGCAAAGGCAGACTTGAAAGGATGCCAAATGAAGGAGCAGCAGGCTTGGCTGTGGTGTAGCTTGTTGTTGAAGAAGAAACAGTGTCAGCAACAGATAAAGAGGTGATAGTCCTGTTAGCTTCTTGTGGAGGATATGGAGGAAGAAATGGGAAGCGCTGAGATGCATAAGGAGGCATCCCACCTGAGTTACTGTACAAGCTAAAGAGAAAAAAAGAGGAAATGTTAGGGGCAAAATATGTAAAATTATCCCTGAATTGTTCTAAATAACAATGGTCACAGATTTTCATAGATGGAAATCTGTTTTTGGGAAGTGATACTTGTTATAATTATACAACTGATTAGATGTTACATAAAGTGATAAAACACAACTCTCCCCAAAAGAGAAATGTGGTTTCTATGAAAAAGATAAATGCTGAAGAAAACATAAAATCCAACTAGTCAGAATTAAAGTGAATACAGAGGCTATTTTTGAGTTTTCAGCATTTCATGGCATCAATCAGTTTCTTCACAGAAGGACAGAGAAACAACATTCAATTCACAAAACGTATTCAAGTGGATGCTACTTAGTTTTCACTTATTTGGAAAAATCTAACTGACAATAAAGACTGCTTTTCTAGAAAATTTTAAAGAAAAAATTAAATGTACAGATGAGTTGCCTAAAGTATTAAATGCAAAAAGCAAATTTATACGTAACATATATCTCAAAAAAGAGCGATACGGCATTGTGTACTTGTGATTTAATCAAAGAACAATATCAGTATCTATTTTTGCAAGATAAATATTTTTTACATTTAACATTTTCTCCCTAAGTTCAGAGAAAACCAAATTATAAAAGAATTAGGGTAACTGATTCCTAAACACAGACTGAAAATCATCTAAATATCAATACCTGAATTAACAGTAAGGTCATGAGTCAGTCACTCTTGTGTCAAAAATGAAGGACTGATGTCTTAAACATACTATTAACCATGAAAATATTTCACTTTGTAATGAAACATGTTCCAAAATGCATAAAGCTTAACCAATTTTTTGTGAGATTACTATTATTTCATTTGATGATATAAATTAACCAGAGTTGGAAATTCTCTTGGAAAAAATATTATAGATTTTGAAGTGTTCACTAGTGATATTACAATTTTTATGGAAAAATAAGCGAGATTAGAAGGTAAAAAATCTGAAAAAGGACAGTAGAGAGATATTAGCCCTGTCATACATCAAAATAAATTATAAAACTGTAATAATTAAAAAATTAGAAGCACAGTACAGGCGAATGGATAAGCAAATGGATGGAAATAAAACAGAATCCAAAAAGAACCTAAACACATATGAGAATTAGGATGTAATAGAAATAGACTCTCCCATAAGTGAATAATTGTCAATAAACAGCTTTGAGATATCTGGACAAAATTATATTAGAGCCAGATCTTCATGTTTATAGTAGGATAAAAACCTAATGGGTCAAGGACTTAAAATTTTCTTTAAATCTTAAAAGAACTAGAAGAAATCATTGAGAAATTTCAACTTTAAGGTGGGAAAGAACTTTCTGTGACCCTAATTCAGAAGGCATATGAGAAAATAACGATAAACTCCCACAACATAAAAGAAAATCTATATGATAAGCTCCTTATAAAATTGATAGGGCTGAGGGTTTACCTCAGTGGTAGACTGCTTATCTAGTTTGCCCGAGACCCTAAGTTCAATCCCCAGCATTATAAAAAGAAGACAAAGGTGAAAATATTTGAAACTTGTATCACACACAAAAGGATAATTTTTTAGATGTGTAAGGAATTCATACAAATTGATAAAGAACTAGAAATCCAATAACAAAGTAGAGAGTGGAAGGCTATATACTGGTTACAGAAAACAAAAAACATTTCTAAAGCATATGAAAAGATGCTGAACTTCATTATTAGTAAGATAAATATAACCAAAATTATGCTAACATATAATTTTCTGCCTATAAACAGGCAAAAATCCATTTTGACAAACATGTTAAAAAAGAATATGAAGTAACAGGCACTGTGCATAGGAGTAGAAACTGGTAGAACTATTGTCAAGGACAATTTTGCAGTATTTGTGAAAATTACAAATGTGCAGGCTGTTTCCAGAATTTATTCAACAAATATGCAAACATCTGGGAAAAATATTTACTGCAGCACTGAGGACAATGAAGAAGAGTGAGTCTTTTAGGAAAGATCAGCAGCAATAAACATTGCTCAAAGAAGTTTTACTAGTAATAAATTACAGTGCATCCATAAAACAAATGCTTTGTATTATAAATATTTTAAATGGATTTTTCTGGAACTTTAAGATCTTAAGATTTAAAATGTGGAAAATTAAGATCTAAAGAAACAAAACCAATTAAAAAAATCGAGGTATCTATTAGTTCCAAAAAAAGTAAAAATGGTAAGATACTTGGCTCAGCAATGAATATTTACAAAGTCAAAGTACATAAAACATTAAATATGGACTTAATACAAAAATGATATCAGTGGGAGAATAAGACAGAAATTTTACGAACGATAACTAAAGCCTTTATCTATTACAATAGTAGGTGAATACATATTATCTAAAATTAAAGAATCAGGGAGAGCAGAATGAACGTATTCAGAAAGATGAAGGTAAATATTAGAATAAACAACTAAAGGAGGAAAACACAGTTACCTCTGAAAAGTGGGAATATATGTGTATGAAGGTGGGAATGCAGAAATCAGGGGTCTTTTAACATCATTTGATTTTTTAAAATTATATTTTGATTTGTTTGGCAAATGAAAATACATGCAA
>PVJO010020138.1:0-32695 GCA_004026905.1 Hystrix cristata | reverse complement strand
CTAAAAATGAACACTTTGCTTTTTCCTGTATGTAGTTAGTTACCTTTCTAGAGTTAGTGGTTTGCAAGAGAGCAGATTTAATACAGGACATTTACATGCTACAACATTCACCCATGAGCAAAATGCTGGAAGAGTGCTGAATGTCTGTCTATGTACTGGAGACCCAAAAGATCCAATCAAGGGCTGGAGGCCCATGGCACTGTCCCATGTACATCCACGTCTGCATTAAATGGCTGAGGAAATTGATACTGGGACCAGGATACGATGCTTGCAGCAGAGGTGAAGACCAGAGCTCCCCTGAAGCAAACAGCAGCCATCCTCGATGACAACAAGGCCCTGAGATCCGTCTGTGGCTCAAATGGCTGAGTTCCCTTCTGGAGAACCAGCTGCAACAGAGCTTCTCCTGGGAAACAGCTGGCTGCTAGCCTTTGCCCTGTTCTCCTTTATACAGTGTTGGCAACAATCCTCAGGTGGATCCTCTATACCTGGAGCCACACTATCTACTCAGTCCAGCTGGGCATTCCTGCTCAAGTTGACCACAATAAGTTCACCACAATGTATTTGGTGCAGTCTCTGTATTTACTTTGATGACTTCTCAATTTCACCTATTTATGCTGCATCCCAATCAGTAATTCATTTATATAGAAACAATGGGAATGTTTTCAGGAAGGAATTGATATGATATAAAGACTTGCCACACTGGTGCAGAACATACATTTCTGTGTACAGGGGGCTTAATGATCATTTATGTTGCCTAAGTGATTTCCTCATTTGCTCACCAGAGAATTTAAGGAAGACAAGGTTGACATTGGTGTTCTTTTAAAAATGAGGAATTTAGAGCATAAGAGAGGGAAGCTGTGATACAAGAGAAACAGGCTAGTATTAGACAGAGTACTGGATCATAAATTAGGAGGGTGCTTACCTGAGTTTTGATACTAACTAGAAGGATGGATATCACTTGGTAGTTTTGGATCTTAGCATTTGCTGGTGTCACTCTGACTTACCAGCTATTTCTGAGATCTGTAATAGTTCAATCTATTGTAACCATTTCCTGGTCTCCAGGATTCTTGCTATCATGTGAATCCTCCCCAGCTCCTCCATTCATATAAACATTTACAGAAGTACTACACACAGTGAGGGTGTAATAAATACTTGGTATATGAGCAGTATTAATTCAACAAATATTTATTGAGCACTTATGATCACTCTACTGTGTGTTAGATTTAAAAAGTGGAAAATATGTGACCTACAGCCATGATTTCTCTCTTTATAGATCTTATACTCTAACATGGTTACAAAACTCATCCATTCAAAATCCAATTTTCTCTGACATGCTGCAGCAGCTGTTTGTTCTTATAAGATAAAGTCCAATTGCTCTGACATGGTTCTGTTCCCTGGTGCTGGTCCATGATCTGACATTTCCCTACAACTTCAGCCATACTTATACCCAGTTGCTATTCTTAAATTTTAGCTTTCAAAGCACCCACACTTTGTAAGTTCCTTGTTCTATCAAATGAATGATGCAGAATCTCATTCTTGGGTGTTTGTGAATGACGTTTTCCTTATTTGGAATTCTTCAGAAACATTATAAAACTCGCCAACTGCTGCATGTTCTTTAAGATTTGGCTCAAATTCCACCTTTTTCTAGACAGGCTTCTCCGATCGTGTTATCTTCAACCCTAGGCGGTATGTTATTACTGAATGTGGCACATTGGTTTATAACAGCTTTCAGCCTAGGGCAATTTTACTCCAAAGGAGACAAAATGTCTGGAAGCATTTTAGTTGTAACAACTGGGGTGATGCCACTAGCATCCGAGTGGGTACAAGCCAGGGATGATGCTAACCATCCGAGAATATCTTTCCAACAAAGAATTAACTGGCCTCACATACAGTAGTGTCCACAGTTTGCATGTTTCCTTGGTTTAGTGAAAATGAAAATTATCAGGAAAAAAATTTAATTAAAAGTAAGAAAATAAAAGGACCATACCTCTGACGAAGATCAAGTTGGTCCCCCAGCAAGGAAAGCTTGAGTAGCCGGATGGGGCACACTGTGTGCAGGGGCTCTGACTGGCCCACTGACAAAAGCAGAGCAGCTTTTATGGATTAGGGGCCAGTCATTTATTATCTAGTCAGGGGTTTATAGCTCAGGTTAAATTCTTGAGACTTTGAAGCAGCTATCATTTTAGAAACTGAGTCTGTTGTCTCACTAAGTTGAAGAATAAAATCACGGACAAAAAGGAGATTAAAGGGGAAATGTGTGTTGGAGACAAAAGAAGAAAACTAGCTCCTGATGGGTATCTAGGAGGGCGGTCCCTAAAAGTGGAGTTTTGAAGTGCTTTGGTTTTAGTCCCATATAGATAAGCAGAGAGAGAGAACTTGTTTAGTTATCCAGTGATCACCTATTTGTGGGTTTAGAATAACTAGTTGGGGTTTAGGCTTTGTAATATAGAGTTTAAAGAAAATCAGTTACTCAGCTGTCTGTGTTTAAAGGAACAGAATTCAAAGGAAACACGGTACATTGCATTTTTCTGTTTCTTGAAGTTCATCCCAGAAATAGGGAGCAGTTATTAACTAATTTAAGCATATTCTACCTAAGAAGTTTTTTCCTGAGAGTTGGAGTTTGTATTTTAACTCTATCCTTTTGCCCGTGTTTGCTTTTACATTCCTAAACTTAACTAAACGTGTGGCTGGAATTAGCTCTTAGCTTAGCATATGTGTTATTTTCTTTGTAACCAGTGGATTCTATCTTAGGCTCTGTCCTTTACTGACTGCTTGTAAGACAATTAACTAAACTGTCTTGTGTAACTTGAGGGATAATTTAGTTCTCTTGGGAGGAATCCTCATGGCTTGAAGGGCAGGTGCAGTCATGTGAGGCTCTGCAGGAACCCAAGATGACCACGAGTTTACAGCAACGGAGACCTCTGGGGAGAAGTGTTTTCAGTTTTGAAAGGTATGAGACGGGCTAGGTACAATAAGGGTAATAACCCTTGTTTTGCAGACTTTTAGACACACTCCCTAAATGATAAACATGCCTAGATGGAAAGCTAAGAAGGATTTGACCTAGAGTTTTTTTGAAACCAAGGTCAAGCTTTGTTCTACTTTTAGTTACCTATTGGGTCTCTGTAGGTTCAAGTAAAGAATCATGGTTTTTACCAAAATGTACTATTAAGTCTCTCCTTGTCTGAGAAGAGAACACAAATCTTGCTTTTAATGAGTGACGGGGGTAAAGGCCCAGGGGTTTGTTTGGTCTTTGTCCCTATTGTGGTCTCTATGTCATGACTGTCAGTAGGGCTGAGGTTGGAAAACTGTGCTGATGAGCCTCTTTCAACCTTCAGGTTATGAGCTTTCCTTGGCTGGAAGCTCTGTTTTATTTGTTTTTTACATTCTCAGCATCAAGAAAAAAAAAAGCCTGGAATATTCTTAACTAATATTTACTAAATAAATGCAAGGAGGCAGGAATAAAGTATGCACGATTATGTAAATAATTTAGGAAGTGTTCAACAATAAAGACATGGAATACACTTAGACCGTGACAGTGCTTCCCAACTTGGGAATGAAATTTTTGAGTAGAATCAGGGATGGGGCAAAGAAATCAAAAGAAATCACATGAATTGAGGATTAAAGTTTGAACAATGGCAAAAAGAAAAAAAACAATTAAAAGAAACTACTGGAGACTCATGTTTGCCAGGGACATTTTCAACAGTTTAAACCCTTTTAAATATGAAAAAAGTGTTTGAATATTGTTTATTATAGACAGTCAAGGTTAATAATGTGTATTGTTTCAATAAATAAGAATATTTTTCTTAAAATTAGAACTACTGTAAATTACCTCAATATTAACTCTACATTATTTCATTACATTTTATAACCTGACATTATTTTATTTATTATTTAGAATATACTGTCTAACTCTTTCTCCATCCTGAGCATAAAATTCTGTGGTAAGCAAGTGCTTGATTTTTATGAAATTAGTTATGGTAGGTGAAAGAATTCTTATAAGAGCTAGTTTCAACTGTCAAACTGAAATCAAATGGAAACAGTTTTGAAGTTTAAAATAGTTCTTTAAATTTTCATGCTTTTCTGAAGTATATTGTTTCAATCAATATCAGCTAGGAAAGCACTGAATTACTACCAAAAGCAGTTCTTGAAATACTTCCAAGATTTGTAGAAGAAAAAAAAAAAAAAAGCCCTAACCCAAAAGCTGGATATTTCATGGCAGAAAGAGCCTGTTAAGAAGCAGGAAACAAATTTTGGGATTCCAAAATTCTCTTAATTAAAAAACATTGACACTTAAGTTTTAATAATAGCACATGTTCCCAAGAAGGACTAAAAGGCAATGAGAACTTTTCATTCTTGCTCAAAATTAATTAGGAAAACTCATTTAAAAATTTTATAAAAACCTGGCTCTGATATATGAAAACCGACTGCCAAAGATGGACAGTGTTGTGAAAAAGAGACAGACAGATTCAGGATTGCACACAGTGTCATTAACTGGTAATGTAGGGACAGAAACATGTCATGTGTGGCAGCAAGAGAGGTAGAGTCCAGGCAGGAGGAAGAGGTTGGATTACCGAGCTGTAGAAAGGTGGGCATTAGCTACAGGAATGTGCTTGGCCATGCTCACCAATTAGTCACACGTTCAGTGTCGGTTAGGAAATAGCGAAGGCAGTCAGGGCCTGGGATGTCATACTTGATCCGTTATGTTAACGAGTGCATCTGTCCTGTAGGGGTTCAGGTGCACGTGAGGGTCACCTGGCAGCAAAATGGTGCTCATAATCAAGATGGCACTAGTCAAGTCGAGCTCAATCTCTATCTCATAGAGATGTGTGACATCGCATTCTAGAATTGAAGTGGTCTTTTCCTCCCACCTTCCACTTTTCATAGTCCCATGATGTAGTTTTTCTCCCACATTCTTTTTCAATCTTTTTTAACTTCATAAAATAAAGGATCTGTGGAAACTTAATACATGAGTAGACTCCACAAACTTTAAAAATTTTATTAGTACTTGTGTGCAGTACCTAACAATTACATTCCTCATGGAGAATTTGTACATGTGCATAACACATCTTTATTCTTTTTATGTCCCCTTCTCTTCTCCTCCCTCCATTTCTTGGTACCCTTCTTATTTTCAAATGATCTACTTTCCCCTTAAAAACACCCTAGCTAAAACTACTCATCAATGAAATGCTCTCTATGGAGGATGCCTGAAGTGTTTGCAGTTTTAAATATTTTTAGTATAATTTAAATCATCATTTTCATTCACACAAAAATTCTATAAGCAAGATGTTTTCTAAATGATTTCTCACTGGTACAAAAGAACTTGAGAGACTCTGATTTTAATGCTTTTAATATTGGTTATCACTAAATTGCTGCTACATAGAAATTTCTGATTTACAATTTGGAATTATCTGGAGTAACAGTTAAGGTATAATGGCTTATACTAATCTCCTAGATACTGTAGTAGGATGATTAATGGCCACCCAAAGATGTCAAGTTCTAATCCTTGGAGCCTGTAAATGTTACCTAACAGTAAAAAAGAGTCTTTGCAGATGTGATTAAGTTAAGGACCTTGAGATGAGATTATCCTGTATTACAGTGTGCAATAACAAATGCTCTTATGAGAGACAGAGGGAGATGTGGTACAGGCAGAAGAGAAGAGGCAGGTGCACACACACACACACACACACACGTGTGCTCATGTGTGTGTGAGAAAACAGTATTACTGTGAAGATGGTGATTGTCATGATGCAAACATGAGCCAAGGAATGTCAGTAGCCACCAGAGACGGGAAGAAAAGATTCTCCCCTAGAGCCTCCAAGGGAACTTGGCCCTGCTAACCTCTTCATTTTGATCCACTGATACTATTTTCAGACTTCTAGTCTCCAGGACCAGGAAAGAATAAATTTCTGTTGCTTTTAAACCCTCAAATTTGTGGTAATTTGTTATAGCAGTGGCAGCAAACTAATACAGCTTTCCCATACGGTATCAAGATATATCTTAAGAAACACAGGGGAAGAGAGAAAAAAAATGGACACTCCATTCACTGGTTTTTATATGAATGTGAATGAGGTCAAGACCCTTAGTATATTTGAAAGTATGCCATCAGATTTGGAACTCAATTAAGAACTCATTAAATTTACATTGATTCCTAATATAAGAACTCTTTATAATATTTGTCTATTAGATGATCATCAAGCATTTTTATGAGTCCTTGTTAAAGGGATCAAGATCATCTTTTTTTTTTTTTAATGGCTCAATGCAATAGTTTAAGTTGCACAGTCTTGTAAGTAACAAGCAAATCAGTCAGCAAGCACTGAAGGATCATCATTTTTAAGGTAATATATCCATTTGTTAGCCATCATTCCTGGAGAAAATTCATACATCATTAAAAACACTTTTTTTTCCATTTTGCATATGTTCATTGAGCATCTCTAGTGCACTAGGCAACTCCTAAAGACTTTGGAGTACAGAACTGTATGAATAAAAAGAAAAAAAAAAGAAAAAGATTGTATTACTCAGGATATCATTGCTGTGACAATACACTTGAGAAAAACAGTTTAAAAGGAAGAAAGGTTTGTTTTGGCTCATATTTTCAGAGGTTTCAGACCACGGCTGGTTGGTTCCAATGCTGTGTGTCTCAGGTGGGGAAGAACAACATGGCAGAAAGGTATGTCAGGCGAAGATGCTTATCTCATGGCAGTCAAGAATCAGAGAATGAGAAAGCAAGAGAGAAAGGCTGGGGACAAGATGTAGTCCCCAGGGTCCTGTCCCTATGACTTACTCTCTTCAAACAGGGCTGACCTCCTAATAGCCCATTTAACTAGGAAGTCATCAATGAGTGAACACACTGGGAATCAATGCTGCATTGGGAATCAAGTCCTTACTGTGTAATTTGCTATAGCACCCACGGTAAACTAATACCTGGTATAAAGGAATGAAAATAAAGTAGTACATGTTATGTGAAATGAGAAATCAAAAATGAGAAGAGGACATAGTAAAAGAAAGGAGAAAATGGGGTGGTTGACAATACAATGACCTTCATATATATAATAAGATGTTGATGGAAAATAAGTTTTTTAAAAGTGAAAAATTAGTACAATTTTGGAAAGATTTCTTGTCATTCATATCCAAAAGCCATTAATAACCTCTAGGTGGGCTTTCATGAAAGTATATTTATTCTGAAAGAAGAAATCCAAACAGCTTACTTCAGATAGTTCTATTATTTTGGTTATTCTAAGAAAGGAAACATTTCTGAATGTTTTTAATAAATTTTAGGATATTTCACCAGTCTGTTTAATTTTAGCATACCTGTTATATTGTCCGTACCTCAGCATACTGATGAAGTGCTGAATGAAGGTGCCTGGAGTATCACATGGCAGGACGTATGTGTAAGATGTTTAGTGGGGAGGCGTGGTCAATGAAGGGAATTCCTATGCCTTCAAGATCAGATAAGCCAGATTATGAGGCACTTGAATGGCTGAGATGAAACTTTAGTAAGAAACGGGAAGAAATGAGCTTTAGAAGTTAAGCAGAAGAAGGGCACTGCAACAGGGTCATTAACTGAAATAGCTCGAGGACGGGAGACCAGAAGATACAAGGTTAATGAAGGAATTCTTGGTCAGTAAAAACTCAGACTGTTTTGTCCAGTGAAAAACACAGGGAGACAGTGTATGTGCATCAGGGTGGGGCAGGGGGAAGACAATTCAAGTGAAGAATCTGCAGAATTTATTAACCTTTTAGATAAAGAGTATTGAAGAAAGATAAGCCAAATTTTTTTGGGGGGATTTAAAAAATAGATGATCTTGAAACATGAAAGAGAAAGGACAATTATAAAGGGAAGAGATGGTGAAGTGAAAAATAATGAATGTGAACTTCCAAAGAGAAATATTCACCAGGTTATTAGTCATGCAGTAATGGAATAAAATAAGAAGCCAGAATTTATATTTCCCCAATAGAAACACACCGAATGGCATGGATCAGTTTTGTGTTCTGGTTTGCTTTAGCTGTTAGGTTGGAATTCTTTTCTGGATCACTATTTCAGAAACTGACTAGTAGTATGAGAGACCGATGTACAAGACGGAGCACAAAATAACAGATGGCTTTGGTGAGATGTTCTGTGTCTTGTAGATGGGAAAAAGTTCTGTCAAGCTGAGCCTGAGAAACAATTAAAAAATAGCTAGGATCAATGCAAAGAATAATCCAATGGTTAAACTGCACCACAGTGGTAAAAATAGAATAATGTAGTGGTAAAATTCATTGGTAATTTCTGAAAAGAAGCTAAGGACTATTGGAATCAGATTGGTTGGCTGTGGAGATGTGATTTCAAGGTCAGTGGAAGTCTGGGGGAGTAGAATGGCCATGGGTTACTGTGGATTGAAAATCCCAGTGCTTTTTTTTATGGGGTGTGATGTTGGGCAGGATAATCTGATCCCGCTATATCTTGAATTTTTAATCTGTGAAAATAAGCAACATTCTTTTGGTGTGGTAGCACTTAAAATCTACTCTCCTAGTAATGTCAAATCTAAAATATATTTAGATGTAGAATATAGTTCATAAGATGCTTAAAAATATTAAACTTGCTTATTGAAAAATTCAGCAAAAGTAATCGCTTTCAAATAATAAATATTTGATGTGTGTCTGTCTTAGTCACAGGAACAAAACACCTGACACCCACAATTTAAAGGAGGAGAGGTTTGTTTTGGCTCATGGTGATAGTCTCTGGTCTGCTGGCTCCAGCGTAGAACTGCATGGTGGGCAGCCCTGGCAGAGCAACGCTGCTCACAGCACGGTGGCCAGGAATCAGAGAGAGAAGGGAGGACTGGAGAAGGGAGATATACCCTTCAGGTCATGTGCCCAGTGAGTAACCTGTCTCTTCTGACCAGGCCCTGCCTCCTAATAGTACGCTTGGGCATTGAACTCATTAGTGGATGAATCCACTGAGGAACACAGTGCCCCAATTTTCCAGTCACTTTCTGTAAGACCCATCTCTGAGCACTCGAGTGCTTTGAGGGGCATTCTAAATCTATACCATAACACATCACCATGGCTTTTGTCACATCCAATTCTGTGAATATAGACATTTCGCCTACTAATTAATGAAGTAGTCTGGTGTTTAAACACACAGTAGTAACACCTGCATTTTAAGATTTTAATATTAAAAGAACTTCACTGTGACTGCACTTAAGTCTAGGAAACATGGATGTATTTAAAAATTGTGGTATCTACTTACAAGGACAGAAACATGCTCCACCCAGGACCCACGTGAACACAGGACCAACAGATTATAGGATGGGATGAACAAAAATTGCTGAAAATGGATATCGAATGGATAATTGAGTAGGAATCAATCAAGTTGTCATAATTTTTTTATTCTAGAGGATCACCCAGAATTTTCTCCCAGACAGATTTTAAGAGAAGAACCTGAAAGGCACAATGAGTTTCAATTATTTAAAAGAAAGCAGGCATGACTAACACAGAGTAGAGTAGAGTTTCCAGAAGGAGTGCTGAACCTGGGGACAGTTAGAGTTTATCTTGGGAAACTAATGCAAACTATGGGTTTTGGGTGGAGCGTCAACAAATACAGTTGAAAAAAGATGCATCTGACACTTTTGTGAAACAGGTCCTGTGATTTTATTTTTGACCTGAAGAAAAATAAAGCACATTTTACCTTCTGTGGTTGCCTCTGTTTTGTTATTTAAACATAACAAACTAAAAACATTTTAGAGCAGCTTCAAGTCAAGCTAGAGAGAGTGAGAGCTCTAGGAGATCACAATCAATACAAATTCAAATTACTCCATGTCTTCAATGTTTGAAATGTGTAAAGGAGAAAACAATGTGAAATTAGGTAAACTAGCATCATTCTTAACAGAGGGTGGTTACACAGCTCATTGAGACAGACCATTAAGTCAGTAATACACTGTGACTGGCTCTGAACATTCGTTTGAGTCTCTAGCTTTTCATAAACTAATCTCTGCTTTGTAATACTTCAACTATATTTTTGTGAACCAATACACTAAAGCAGTAAATGAACAGATAACGAAGAATGAATGCACTTTGTCACATGTTTCCTCCGCTCTTTAGATAATTCTCATTTTGGAAAGAAGCTGAAGCACTGGGGTATTCAGTACTGTTTTGAGAAATAAAAGGAGAAAACTAAGCAAAACAACACCACTACCACCTCACTCCCAGTCCCGAATAGAACTTGAGGTTAGCTGAAGAAATATATTTGTCTCCGAGTACCAGTAAGAGTTCCTCTGATTTTGGTTATTTTTTTAAATTTTGATTTACATTTCTCTTCATTATCTATTTTTAAAAAGATTCATTCTCCATATTTAAAATGGCATGACTTAAAATTTAGAGACAGTCTTAATTTTTCTTGCACTCTGAACAACTAGGTCATACTTTTTATAGAATATTTTGATTGTTTGATTTGATGGCTACTTCAGAAATGACAACTTAGCAAGAAAACAACAGTTTGGTTGGTGTATTCTCTTCTGTGATGCTGCTGCATTTAAATCGGATAGTTTAGGTTGGCGTGGTGGCTTATGCCTGTAATCCCAGCTACTTAGGAGGCTGAAGCAGGAGGACTGTAAGTCTGAGTCCAGCCTTGGTCACTCAGTGAGACCCTATCTCCAAAAATAAAAGTGTGATAGGAATGTAGCTCAGTGGTAGAGCACTTGGGTTCAAAACCTAGTACCATGAAAAAATTAAAGCAAACTAATGGTTTTAGGGAAGAAGATCTATTTGGAACAGGAAAAATGTGCCCAGACACAGAGAAAATTTTTCACTGGTGGGCGGTAAAATATATATGCAAAATTTATTTTAACAATGCATAGTGTTTATCTTAAATATATATGTACTTTTGGAGTTAATGTATACTAAAGGAAAAAAAAACCCATGTTTTTTCTCATGTATTTTTTCTTTTGTTTTCTAAATAAAAGTCTAACAATAAGTTGCAGAGAGGAAAGATTTATTTTTTGCAAATTAGAGGATACATATCTCCATTTGTAAAATGCCAGACTGTCCAATATTCTTGTGATTCACAGAATTCTAGGATATATTTGGCAAAACTAAGAAGTTATGAGGAAAGAAAGCATGAAAATACTGTAGAAAGCTTAGAAAATTTTAGCCCATCCGTAATTTAAAAAATCCATTAGCAACTGATTTGAAGCTTCTTGACTTTACAAACTTCAGTGTCTATTTTAATGTGACAGCTTCTAAGAGAGGCAATAAGGCAACTTTTCAAAACTAAAACTGTCCCCTAATTACATAGTTTTCCTTTTGTAAGCTAATTTTTGAGATATACATCTTGTGGTTGTTGGTTCATATAAATAATCTTTTGTTTCTACTCTGGTGAGTTGGAAAAGAAGATTAGTTTCTAATGATGTCTGTTTATACTGTTGCTATTTCCAATGACTTTATTGTTTGGCTAGGCTAAATATCTTAATTTACATTTCTTATATTTCACCTAGCAGTGTTTTAAGGTCTGTCATTATATAAAACTCTGCTTGCTTTGCTGCATTTGTAACTATGAAGAGCAACATATTTATGATTAATGGTAGGAAATATGCTTCCAAGATGTTTTTATTTGCATTTATAGATATAATTTGCTAAAGGATTTATGTGAGCACTGCTCATAAATGTTCGGATCAGATGTTTGACTATAAAACATTTCTAAATGCCATACTCTACAGCTAATGATCTATCCATCTGAAATACTATTCTGAGTCCTATAAATGGTATAAATTTTAGATCTTTTAGAGACAAACTTTATATATTCATGTTTGAGGAAACATCTAGAACAACAATAACTTCTGTGGACAGTTAGGACATGGGAAAGCTGGACCCTGACCTATGAATCAGACTTGATAGGGAGGCTGGTTCACCTCCAAAATCTGGGTTAGAAGTTGCATGCATAGCAAGGAAAATTGTACATCGTACATTCAGAGTGAAAGGGGGGATAATGAGAAAGTCACTTACAAGATGACAGAATATTGTATATGATTACAGACATCACTAGGTGGGGACTGAGGAGGTCACCCAAACAGAACATGAGAACCTCAACTCGTTCAACTCAGTTGAACGGGTAGGTTCTAGGTTCCCTGACTTCTCTCACAGAAAAACAATTTTCAAGATGCATTAAGAGCATTAAGAAGCTTATTAGGCAGAAAAAGTATATACTCAGAGAGAGGCATATTATGGTCTGGAGCTGGATGTAGTATGTGGTTTGGAGTGTCTTCAAATGGGTGATTTAGGATGTGAATTCCTACTGTCTCTCAGATTGCCCATCCTTTTAGCTACATTAGAATGCAAACTATGTACATGTTTGGAGTTGAGATATGTTGTCCATTAATTCTGCTGCTTCCTTGAGGATAGAGATCTATGGAAGAAAGAGCAATTTACAGGTGAAAAGCACGGGCCCAAGACCAATTTACAGGTTTATTGACTATAGGATCCACAGGAATTGTTTCCTTTTGAATGGAGTTTTCCTGAAAGGGAGAAGGCTTGAGGAACTTCTGTGTCCTGAAGGTGCAGTTTTTCATAAAAGTAGAATTTAAAAGTTACAGTTTTTCCTTGTCTCCTTTCTACCTGTCTTTATTTCTTCTCTCCTACCACAAGGCTTTCTTGAGAAATTGAAAGATCCCTCAGCAGACAAACATGAGTAATATGCCAGGACCATCTCAAATTATAGATAGGATTGTGCACTTCAGGAGAATATTTATAAATTCAGTTTTTATCCATATAAATACGATTGCCCTAGATTAGTTCATAAAATCTCAACTCATGTTTTTCCCATCGAATAGCTAGTTTTTCTTTCTTAGACTGCTCTTTTAGACTTTTCACGGCAGTTTAGCTGGCTCCATATGCCCTATCTTTATTTTTCTCTTTTAAAAAATTTATACTTTATGTTTATTAGTTAGCTCTAGTTTATTTCCTACATTATTTTTGGAACAAGAAAATTTACATATTAACAAAGCAAGTCACTGTATAAGGATGTAACTCAATGGCAGAACACTTGCCTAGCATGTACAAGGCCCTGGGTTCAACCCCCATGACTGCTAAAAACAGAAACAACAACACAAATACTGAAGTGTGTCAAAGTAAAAAATTGTCCCAGAAACATTTAAAGAGAGAGGAAAGAGCTTATTCAGGATCCCAAAGTAGGGCAGAGAGGTTGAACTCAACTCCCTAAAGTGGAGGTGGGAGGAGGGTTCATAGGGCTGAAGTGAGCTAGTAGACTTGTATTGAAGACTGCTAAGGGGATCAGTAGGATGTGCCAGGTGCAAATGCTTTGCTCTGCGATTAGCCTATCTGTGTTTGCTAATTGCTGCTCATTAAAATTAGGCTCCTACCCTCCCGCAGAGATTGGGAGTTTGGGCTGCTATTTGCATGTTTACATTTCAAAGAGATGGTTCCCAGGTCCTTGAGAAAGGTGTTTCCCTGGTTGCAAAGCTGGCCAGAGGCTGAGAGATTTACATATATTTCTAAAAGAACATAGAGAGAATTTACAATTGCAAATTTTTAAAAGTAAAAGCTCTGAGAATATGGACATCAGGAGCCTATGGTCAAGGAGAAACCTACCTAAAGCTGAGAGGAATGTTAAGGCCATTTTAGTCAGTTATATATTAATTTTCAAAGGTTAGTGTTTACCTCTATAGGGCATCAGTTGCATACTTGATATTTACATATACATTCTGCAGCACACAAATGAGTGAGTACCAATATTTTACACCAATCTGTAATCTTCTGTGTTCTTAATTCCATTTACTACTTGCAAAATTCCGCCATTTACTGAGTCAAAATTAGAGCGGCATTTATACCAGACAGTGAGATAGCTGAGGCATAGTCCCTCTTCCCAGGGCCTCTCTTCGTTGTCTCCAAGAATTTACTTCCTAAAGATAACTCCAGCCACAGAAATGAAGGATAGTGCAGTGTGTCACTGCAGACTGGACATGGTCCAAGCTGTCACACTTCCCTTTGCCTGCTAGGTATGTTCCATTGCAGAAAGATCCCAGAGTGGAGGGATGCATGTTGCTCTTCTGTATTATTTAGCTTATTCCAGCTCCCCATAGCCTGAAGATATTTGTTCAAAACTCTATTACTGCACTGTCCAGTATAGTAACCATTGGATATTGTGACTATTAAACACTTGAAATGTGACGGGTCCAGATGGAGAAGCACTAGAATTGTAAGATGCACACCAAATTTCAGAAACTTCGATGATGAAAATAATGTAAAAATACCTCTGATAATATACAGAGTTACTGCTTGTTAAAATGATAGTATTTTGAATGTATTGGGTTAAATATTAAAATTGATTTCACTAGTTTTATTTTTATGATATGGCTACTAACAAATTTTAATCTATAGAAGAGATGTGAGTTGTATTTTTGTGGGTCAGGAAGGCTCTAGAGAGCCAGACTTCCCCTATTCTCAGTCCCTTCATTTTGTTCCCTTTTGTAAAGAACTTCTCCTTCTGTTTTTGCCTGCCTCTTTTAAAATGCCACCTGAAATGCCAACTCCTCCCTATGGTATTAGGTCACTTAACACCAATTTATCATTTAGAAATGGCCATGTAGGAATCATCTTTTCCCTCACACTAAAGCATGTTTTTTCTTGTACCCGTACCTTCCCCCTCCCATGGAGGTTTTGGTTCCTTTGTGTGTGTGTGTGTGTGTGTGTGTGTGTGTGTGTGTGTGTGTGCTGGGGATCGAACTCAGGGCAAGCACTCTAAGCACTGAGCTAAATCCCCAGCCTGAGTTTTTTGTTAAACATATAGTAGGGCTCAATTAATATCTATTTAATGGTCTAAATTCTGGTCTAATGTTTAGCCGAAAACTCACAGTCTTCAATCTATCATCACATTCTTTTTGTTTCACTTGGGGCAGGAAGATGTAGATCAAACCGTTTAATGACATGCTGTTCTGAGTTTGAGAAACCCTGGCCTTACCTCCACCTAACCTGGTTGCCAGGCCTCAGCCAGAGTCAGACACCAGATGGGGCCTGAACTAACACTGCTTACACTGAATTCAAAGCTAAGTGGATTATTATAGAACATAAAGAAAGGAGTCGAGGGGAGAACTATATTTTTTATTGAATAAGGTTTTTCCTTCACAAAGAATCTTACACAGTGTTGTGATTGTTCCTTTCTTATAAGTATAGTGTCCAAAGGCAGGATTCCATCCGTGTAAACTGTCAATAAGCATTCTTGATCAAAGAGTGAAAGAAATCAGAGTATTCACTGGAAAAAAATTTCAACCCCATGCTGACTTCAAGCAAGTATAATTTAATGTAAACATCAAGGACAAAATATTTCTGTGGTCAATGTTGCAGACCTGTAAATTATTAAATTCTCCAGGGTTGTGAAGGAATGGTAAAACTCCATTTTTAAAGTGTTTTGGGTAAAAATGTCTTAAAAGAGTCTCAGCTTGATGCTTGCTTTGTTCCCTTGTGGAGTATTATAAGAAAGATCCCTTCCCCTGAGGAGTGGGAACCATTGTTTCACTTTCACATTATCCATTCTGGATGCGTGAGGAACTGTACTTATTTCTAACGCTGAAGATGAGTAAGCCCCTCTGCAAACTCTTGGTGAGCGAGGATGTATAAAGGCAGGCTTCGGAGTGGGCTTTGGGATTAAGCATTACTTTACGTCCATCCTCTTCCAGCAGCTGGCGCCATAGCTCGGGGCACTGGGCCGCCACACTCTGCATAGCACAGAACCGCAACGATTTTCGTGTGCGCTAGAATGGGGGCCATGCCCAGAGAGAATCGTGACAAACAGACTCACTTCACTTTCCACTGATTTTTGGGATATCGTCAAACCTATAGTTTGATGAAGCTAAATATTTCAGTTCCACCTGAGTAAACCACTGCATACCTGCTCTGAATAATGGTATGTGTCACACTCCTTAACTCAGAAAGAAATACCTTACACTATTTCTGTGTAAAGTTTTAAGGACATGATTGATGGCAGGATTCCTTGATCTTGACACTGCTGACAGTTTGGGCTGGATAATTCCTCTTTGGATCGAAGATACTGTCCTGTGTATTGTAGGATGTTTAGTAGCTTCTTGACCTCCACCCTCTAGAGGCCAGTAGTGCCTGTCGTCAGTCCTTGACGACCCACAGTCTCTCTAGACATTGGCCGGTGTTCCTGGGGAAGGAGCAGATTTGACCTGCTAAGAATCGCTGATTGAGAGTTCACTTGCATGTATGTGCATTTGTGTATGTGGATTGTGTGTTTTCATGCATACTTACAAGCACACTCAGATTTTCATCAGGATGTGCAGGTGGATGTACTCATATAAAAATCATAATGTAACCGATTATGAAATACCTGAGATAAAACTGATGTAATCAGTATCTGGGAAAATCAAGAGGGACAATAACGGTCCTCTCAAATTATGTATTTGTGCTCCAAGTATTTTTTGAAAAGAATTGTTTCGAATATCATTATGTTAATTATAAAAGCACTCATCAGGATGATCAAACAAAACAGTATTCTAAAAATGTATGTTGGACAACTTGAATGAGCCAGATGCTATTCCAAGGGGCTGCTGTTGGGTCCAGATGCCATTCCAAGGGCTGGAGTAGAGAAGCGAAACGAATGACTCTGTCCTTCATAAAATGTAGGGAGACACATAACAACTGAGCATAAGAAGAAACAGGAAATGAACAACTGTAGCATGAGCTCTGAAGACCGGTTTTATGGTAGAGACAATTTCCCAAGGAAGCAAATTATAATACAAGTGTTATGTGTAGCCATACATATATTTGACGTTCATTATGCTTATATCATCATTTAAATGAATGGCTGGGCTCATAAAATTCAACAGAATATTGGAATAGATGTTAATTATTCATGGAACAGGCAGTCTCTGGGCTTCAGATAAGCTGTCGAGAGGGCGGGACTAGTGGTGAAGTGAAGATGTGAATCCATAGGCCGGAATGAGCAAGATGAACAATATGGAGTAAAATTAGAAAGAAAATCTAATGCCTTACAATAAGAACTGTGGTTGAAATATATGTTTAAGCAACTGTGTTTATATACACATTTGTGTATATATGTATTTAAGTAAAATTTAATTTTATTTGGAGGACTTTTAAATTTTGGGTATAAATATTCCCTGTCAGTCAGAAAAGGGGAAATACTTTATATAGTGACTGTAAATGTAAGATATAGGGGCACAATTATTTTTGCAGACTGTGAGAAGTGAGTACTTAAAACCTATGGAGACCAACTTCATAGAACAAATGTCTTGACAAAGATTAAAACTTATCTTGATAGTTAATAAGTTGTTTTTTACTCCTTCTTGAAGTCCAGTGCAGGTTCAAATTGGGTGGGTGGGGAAGGATCTGGTTTATGTAGCCAGGCAGGTGAGAAGTCCACAATCCCGTAATTGGACCTCCTGAAACACTCAAACTCCTTGGTTACCTTGGCAGGACAGAGAGGGCCAGGAGGATTAGATGGTAACTTTATACAAGCCACTTAATGGAATGCATTAGTTATGTGATGCTGTTTACCCATGTACAGGAGAAAAGTTAATATTTAGAAAATATTAGCACATTTCTGAAACATATACCAGGATATGTATTTACAGAAGTTTTTGTATACTTTATAATAGCATTTAGATATAGTACTACAGTGTCTGTCATAGAAACAAAAGAGAAGATCTAATGATCATCAATATGAACAGGTTAAGTGCAACCTCAGGATGCTCATAGGCTTATGAACTGAAAGATGTATCTTTAAGGAGCACAAAATAAGAACATTTATAATATGAAATCTCTACTAAGAAGACTGAGATTGGAGGGGTCAAAAGAGAGAATTTCTTATTTTTTACTTTTAATAGCTTTCTTTATTATTTGGATTCTTTATTTTTTGAATTTGTCATTTTTAGCATATTCATTTAATCAAGTGCTACTGAATTAATATTTTAAGAGAACACAATGGCTGCATTTTGACTACTCAGAAGAGCGATGTTATGAATGTGTAACAATGTCACTATAGCCCATTCAGAAACCATAGTGCATAATATGAGGAATGAGTTTTTAGAGGCAATATATGCTTAGAGCAATTGTGACTTGTTTTCTTTCTTGACCCTAAAATTGTTCAATGAACTCAAACCCCGACTGGCATTTTGACCATCAATTATCACTGTATATTTATAGTTAATGCTGTTTATCAGCAGTTTCAGAAGGTTTAAGCAAGTGTATGCAATCGGTCTGTTTTTTGCCAAAAGATGAAGTGCCATTGAGGCTTGTGTGATCAAAGGAAAATGGTTCCAAAGATAAATTTGGCCCTGGCTGGTGTTAAAATGTGCTAAGGGAGAGCTTTTCAAATACAAGATAAATGAGTATTTTACTTTCAAATCTAGCCAGATCAGAGTTTAAAAAACAGAGCCCTTCGTGTATGAATGTGACTTTACTGACACAGCATTGCAGGGATATATTGTTGAAATTATGTTTTATAAGAGTGACAGGATTTGTCTTAAGTCTGTCTTTCCCTTTCAATGTGCTTTGGGGCAATTCTAAGCCTTAGACATGCTTCCTCTGGTCACAAGTTCTCCTCTTTCACCTGATCAACACTTAATGCTTTAGCTAGAAGTTCAGAGTCACTTCTTTAGGGACATTTTCTCTGACCCAGGATTGAGTCAGGTCTCCCAATCAGACAATCTCATCATGCTTTCCACTTTTCCTTTGCTGTATTTATCACACTGCCTAGTTCAAGATTTGTGTTTGACATGACTTGTGTGCCTCACGTACCTGTAGGTGCCAAGTCTGCTTTGCTCACTACTGTAAATGCATCTCTGAATGTGGTGGCTGAAACATAGGAAGTCTTTAAATAAATTGAATAAAGGAAGGAAGGCAACATAAGTGTGTACGCACATGTCCCATACAGAGTTAACTCATAGGAAGAAACTGGGGACACTATATGAGTTATGTTTCTCTCTTTCACAAGAAAAGAACTCAATGATGTACTGTGTTAGAGTTTTGTCTGAATCTCCCTGAAGTTCTTGGAGAGCCAAGACCAGCCCTGTGTGTTCCTGCTCAGGTCATTTCTCTACTCTTTCCCTAACTGTCCTGCAGTTTTTGAACTAATACCTTGACTTGGGAAAACATGTGGGAAAACTAGGGTACTGTGCCCTCCAGCCTGTCTGGTCAGGAGTGGAGATAGGGAAAGATACTGGGATTACATTAACTCCTGACAGCAGGAGATGGGATTTTCAAAAGAGAATAAAGATGGAGAACTGTGGGGCTTCAAAACCATGGTTTTAATCTAAGGTTTAGGAGACTGTTGATAACACGGAAACAATTAGAATTAGCAATGAGGTGCATCTCTGGGGGACATCATGGGAAAGACGTGGTCTTTTTTCTCTTTTTAAATTCCATAAATACTTACATTACAATAGAGTTTTAAGCGTGCTGGGAATTTAGCTCAGTGGTTCCAGTGCTTGCCTCACAAGCGCGAGGTCCTGAGTTCGATCCCCGGCACCAAAAAAAAAAAAAAAAAAAAAAAAAAAAAGAAGTGGTACAATAGAGTTTTAAGTTTCATTTTCTGCATTATAATTTCATTTAGACTTCCCCAAACCATCAACCGAGTCTGTTTCTTGTAGTTGGCCGTTCTCTCAGTGGTGGACTAAGGAATTGGAGATAGGAATGCAATGATGTGGTGTTGATCTCACGAAGCTCTGTGATCCTAGAGCGACACTACAGGCCGGGATGGGGCAAGGTCATTAGAAAGGAGCTCAGGCCTGATGATGATGGAAGTTTGATCCCTCATCAGGCAAAGGAAGTACAGGCAGTAGATGCTACCATAGATTTACAGGAGGGATGAGAAGATGTGAAATTACATGGTGAGAGTGGAGGCTGTGTCTTTGGTAAGGAATCTGAATTTCATTTTGGTAAGGGAGAGCTACATAATTCATAGTTTCTGAGCAGCTGCAAATTCTGATCTAACTACATTCAGAAAGATAACTCAAGAGTCAGTGTGGAGGGAGGCCAAGACCGATGCTAAAGTCACTGAAATGTAAGAGCAAGAAAAGCTGGTTTCTAAAAAAAAAGAGAGAGTCTGTTATTTTATATACTATTTTTGTAAACCTGCTGATTTGGTTATTTTCATTATTGAAGTTAAAATGGGCAAGTCATCAACTTAGGTGACATATCAGGGTTGGTAGGGGTATCTGAATTGTATCTAGATTTTATTAAAGAACACCTGCTTTGTGACATTAGAATGCAGAAAAATAGAGAACAACCTCTACAAACTTTGTCACAGTGTGAGAGAAACAGTCATGCATTCTACCCATGAATCAACACCAAGCTACAGTTGGGCCATCTAGGACCATGAAAAGAGGTATGTTAGTTTGGATAGAGATTGAGGCTTCGTTTTAGCACTGGAAGGTGTGCATGTGTGTGTGTGTGTGTGTGTGTGTGTGTGTGTGTGTGTGTGTATTTCACTTACCTTCGCTGAATTTACCTTTTTGCTGGATATTTAAAATCTAAATACTGGAGCAATGTTAATTTTATTATCTGACGGAACTTCCTTCCCCAGTAATTGTTCTGCTAGAATTAAGTGCCAGGTCAGCAAACTTGTAGAATATTCATTCAATCTACTATTTTGCAAGATTATGCCATTTCTGTTAACTGGTTCCCAAAGTCTTCTGAACAGGTTTGCTATGTCCTGAACGTGGATTCATTTTTCTACTATTTCCCAGCCTCATTTAACCTCTTGTAGTGTGTAACAGAAGTTCACCTCATATTTTTATTTGCTTTAAATATCAAGAAAATTAACTTTCAGAAAATGCTAATTCACTTGGTTTATTTTAGGAACTATAACCATAGAGAGTTTGATATTGATATGTATCATGTTTTCTTGGTTCTTTTATGTCCAGATATATTTTAACACACATACAAAAGCACTCACACACACACACACCACAAAATTATACATTCCTTGATGGCATTTAGGAACTCTTAGGAAAGATTATTCCATGTTGCTAGAGAAGAGTTTCTCCTGTAGCTGAAAGACGTTTGTTCAAGGAAATGAAGAGACTGACTACAAATCTGGCGGGGACTTTCTTGTTAAGAAATACATATGCTTCATTTGGGTGGCGTTTCCTTGGTATACACTTTGATGAGAGAGTGAAGAACCAGCAACGTCAGCTCGTCCACATGCAGTGCTGTTATTTGCAGGCATGTGTGGAGCAGTTAATTGGCTAATGGATGTTTCTGACTGGGGAAGGTGTCGGATGACTGTGTATGAATCCCACAACCCAAATGGGCAGCCTTGTGATCGCTCCACTCCAAAACTAAAGTCCCTTGTTCTGTGTTATCCTGCTTCCTGTTTCAGTCCACCATTAATTTGTTAAATACATTGTTTACAAAGTGACCAACTTTACAGGATAGAAAGAGTTTTTGTATTCCCAAAAGACAGATATCTTTAATTTTAGATACATATTGCTTATATTCATAATTTCTGCTGAAGACTACTTTTTAAAACATTCTAATGCATTTCATTATTATTATTTATGTAATATTTATAGTTTTATTTTAATATTAGAAACCAGAGTAAGTGGTGGCCCTACCTAGATAAATCCAGGAGTCATCTTTTTGGTTGGCATCACCTTAGACCTCACCAATAGGATATAAGAAACTAAAACATTTTCAGAAATGCTTTCTGAAATAGGGAAAATGGTGCTTCATTGTCATTTTGATTTACATCAATTTAACTAACGTTCTCTATTCTTATTTATTTGCCATGGTAAAACAATGTTTATTGTATCTAATTTGTGTTTTTAAATATGCTTATTGGTTAGCTATATGTAAGAATATGTAAGAGTCAGCTCTCTAGATATAGATTTATTGTATAAGTATAATAACTAAACTTTGATAACTTATTCTTAATAATAGTAGGTGAAACATGAGAAAACCTGAACCTTATCAGTCATATATATTACTCCTCAAAGCGTCATTTTAGATTTCTTTTTCAAGCAGGAGAATTTAACAATGGGCCATCAGTCTATTTTACTACAGACTAGTGGTACTCAAAGTGGAGTTCCCTTGACCTGCATCATCAATATTACCTGGCAACTTGTTGCAAACACAAATTTGGGGCCCTACCCAAACTTTGAATGATAATCTGGGGGTGGGGCCCAAAAATCTGTGTTTTAATGAGCCCTACGTGTGATTCTGATGTTCCATGTTGAAGTTTCACAATCATATTAGACCAACAATGGAGAACCTCGTGTAAGGTGTTTCTTGAGTTATTTTTTCCCTTCTGCCCAGTATGTCATTTGTACACATCTTCTGGTAAAACCTCTCTCTCTTCTTCCCCTTTCCCTTTCCCTCTCCCTTTCCCCTTCCCACTCCTTCTCTTCCCTTTCCTCTTTCTCTTGCACAAGTTCCATTTATTTGTGTCTTTATTCTTTAATCTCTCCCAGATAATAGCTTCACTAATGCATTGTTCCATGTGGAGAGTCTATTAACTTTTAAGATAAAAACTTCATTTACTAAAATTTCCCCATATGTTCAAACTCATAAAGTGGTTGTTCTGATTGCTATGATACAAACAAGAAACATTTTACTCAGTTTGGCATAACTTTAGGAATACTTTTCTGGTCCTGAATTAACAAAGATTTTTGAATATGCTGTATTAAAATCTTAAGGCTTCCATACTAGATGTCACTAATAGTCACAGTAACAAAGTTCTTATTAGTAAATATGTTTTACAAAACCACTGTGGCTACTAGAAATCTTAAAATAAACCATATTTATTTTTAAAGGCAGCAAGAGGAATAAGAGCTTTGCTAATCATATAAAATCATATATGCTAATATTGTCACATGAATTATCTTATTTAATCCTCATAATAACCCTATGAGTAGGACTTGCTGTTATTCCTGTTTTAGTTTTTAGTCTGCTGAAATATACACTACAAAAAAGAATTGAAAAAAACACTCAAAATTTAAATCCGTATACTTGTAATTATTAAATTAATTAAATTGAAAATTTATCACCTCAAATTATAACTGGACCAGATGAACCTAAGGTTTTTAGTGAAGTAAAATATGTTAAATAACTTCTGTTTAATTTTCATGAAATTCTCTTGTAATCTAGTGTTATACAATTTACAATGGGATTTCTTGAACAAGAGTTTTTATTTTAAAATGTTTAACAATGCTTATTTTCTTTTTATTTAAGTAATTACTTGGCAAGATTACTTATGCTCCCCAAAATGGTAACAATGGAGTTCTGAATTTGGGAATCTCCTATGTTAGGGCATTTATGGAGAATTTATAAATGTTCTTCTTTCTCAGTGCATTCTAGTCCAACTCATCATTTCCAAAATGTTGAAAGGCTATAAATTTATGGCTTCAGAGAATAGTACTATACTGAAGGTACAATGAAGAATAAGAAAGTGGAGTCTATTCTCCTGAAAATTAATTCACTTGGATCCAATTAAAGCTAATCAGAATTTAAGCCTAATGCAAGAGCACCCTGCCTACTTTATGAGCTACATTTTTAGAAACAAACTTATAAAGAACCTTATTTACTTTTGCCATGAAGTCTCAACTATTCAAAAAAGCAATGTAAGGAAAATTGGAAGCACTTGTTTTCTCATTTTCAAAAAAATAAATAAATGGAATTTTTATCGGAAGATGTTTTAACAAGATCAATTTATTGGGAATTTGTATTTCCTATATCAAATACTAAATTATTTTGTTTTGGAATTTAAAATTGAAATAATTTAAACAAATAAACTAAGAAATACAGCTTCCTACAGTTATTGGACAGAGAGGAAACCTAAGACATGATACCGTCTTTTATAGACATTCTAATTTTGAGCACTTCAATGGCACTCTAGTGGCAGAAATACAGATAGAACATAATGATTCCACAGGACCAGCAGGGAGGACCCTGCAATCCCGGACTGATGAGACCTTGTCCTTTTAGGAGGACAGATATGCACAATTTTGTTTGTAAAAAATGTATTGTGTTACATTCAGAGGAACATTATTTTTTGGAAATGTAATGTGGGATAAGGTACGTGTGAAGTGAATGACGGTCAACTTTTTAATATTTGCCTGCTCACAGTTTACTCCCACCCTGGCTTGGGGGCATTCACTGGGGAAAAGCAGAAGGCTGCTTACCCATATGGTAACCAGAGGGGCCATGCACTTTCCTCTTTGACTTTCTGGCAACTAGCATGTGGGCATGTATCTACTTTTTGGCTGGTTGCTTGCTTTTCTCCCAGACTTGATGCTACGGAGGCACAACAGGGGGACACTTGGGTCCTAACTCTTCCTTCTTCAAGTCTGCCTTGAATTTTGTTCATTTTCTAAATTAAGTCTTTCAAATTCCCCTGGAGTTGGCATTATCCATATTTCTTTGTTGCTTATGGTGACCAGCATCGGTTTTTTTTTTTTTTGCTTGCATTGAAGACCTCTTATTTTGAAAAATATTGGCATATATTTCTTAAGGGTCTACTATAGTTTTAGTAATATGCAGATGTTGCAGTTTTATTTACTAAGGAAAATCATGGTTTATGCCTCCAAAAATTTACAACCTCCAGCAGGAGGTGAATCAGCGTGCAAAGTGTTATGCACATAGTAATAAAATAATCTGAGTGTTAATATGCATATTAACAAACTAAAAGATTATACAGAATTTTGAAGCATTTCAATAAAGTACGAGGGAGTTTTTCACATATGATAGCACTACTCTTTGTGGAGAAATTTGCAAAACATTTGTGCATGTATATGTGCATGTGAATGTTTTAAAAAACTTAAACATGATTTTCTCAAAGCCATCCAATCCTGAAACTTTTACTTATTTATTTTTAGAATATGAACTACTGTCCCCGGAGAACAAATATAATTTGAAAAGAAGTTTTACGATTAGGATTCAAAGACTGAACTTCTCCAATTAAAAAAAAAAATCCATTTACATGTTTTGCTGCCCTTTCATACCTGCAAACAATGTCTCATTTAAAATACTAACAATTGAGGTTTTTAGAAGGTGCTAAAATACTGGAAAATTAATTTTCGAAACGTGCTGGTGACTAAGCACAAAGGTCCAACTGCATAATATATGTTCCTGCTAGCCGAAGCATGACCTCCTGCTGAATACAAAGAAAGAAAAAAAAGAAAGACGTATTTAAGTGTTTTCTTTCTTTATAAACTCTGAATTTGACCTAGGTCTTGTGCCTGTATAAGAGGTGAACTACCGTTTGTTTCTGCAAAGTCGAACTTTGAATCCACGTTCAACAAGGGAACCTGGTTACATGTTTATACACGTAAAGATTTCTGACATCAAACCTTTCAGAGGAGTAACTACTTCACAATCTTTCAGGGAGCTGAGTAAGAATAATAATGGAACTCTTTAAATTAGTTAACGTTTCATCTGTAACTAAATCTTAACATATATTGTGGTATTAACCAGAATAACATATTCTATCTTATTTCATAAGAATAAAAAATATCTTTGTCTTCAAAAATGTTATCTAGGAAAAGATGTAGTGGGCATAGAAGATATTTTTAAAGATAGTTTTTTACAATGCAAGACATTTGCTGAACTAGCGATTGATAAAACTCAAATGCTAAACTATTGGCTACTACCAGACACCTGAAATTAATCCTTACAGTACAATGCATTTGCATTCTACCTTCACAGAAAGACCAAGTCACTGTGAAAATACGAATGGCTTTTGCAATAAGAGGTAGCTTGTTTTAGACAATATGCCTGTGTTGATTAGGACAGCCTTGATGTGGGGAAGGTTGGTGCTCATATGTGTATTAGAAAAACCTGAAATATTAGGTGTCTGGGTAGCCCAGGTTGTTTTGTGAGGTCCAAAATGCAGTCTCCCAGTCTTTGGTATAGATGATGAATGACTATGTATTATCTGGTAATATTACATTATTCATATGTGATGAAACCTGGGATTCTCTACTTTTATTCCTCACCCTTGCCAAGATTGAGTATTTTCAGAATTTACTCTGCTCTTCCAGTGAAAATGTTGTACTGGTTATCCTGATTTATCCCCTTTCTTCAATTTATTGCAATAGTAGGAATGGAATGTTGAAAACAATCAACTCACACAGAAAAACAAAAGATTTCTGAGTCTAGCATTGATTACAACTTCGTTGGTATGGAGCAAGTGACTGAGGAATGATGGTTTATTTAGGATCCCTCAGAACTTCAGTGCTCAGGAATTTCCTACATTCTTGGTAGTGTGGGTGGGGGATCAAGCATTGATCTGACTCTTCCTCCATATTGCATGTTCCTCCAGGACCCTGCATGTGGTGAGAGACTCAGTCTCTGGAGCTTGCTCAAGGCCGGTTCTGGTTTCACTATCATGTCTATATTCCTTTCCAAGATGTCAATGTATTTGTGAGGCAGTATTTTCAGTGGTTGATGTGATTAAAAAATAGTACTACACAAAAATCAATATGGAATAGAAATATAGATATTGATGCCTAATCTGATTTTAAACTTTAAGAAGTTGTGCATTGCCCAACAGGCACACACTTCCCTTTATTAAGTAGCTGTAAATATTTAAACATGATTAAAAAGTCATTTACATATAATATTTACTCGAATCACTACTAAGTTGTTAGTACATACTACATTCTTTGGTCCTAGCTACTTATAACAAAGGATTACTTGGTATTTCTTTTGCCTACGGGCATAGTGAAAATAATCACAGAGACCCCAATGGAGTTATGAACTGAGAAAGTTTGGGACTTTCTCATCTAAGCCAATTAAGGCGATGTCATTCTTTTGTATAATATCCTCACCACCACAGCCCACCTCAGAGTTAGGAGCACCATAGGATCCAGTGTTGGCAAATGAGATGCAGGAGAAATTGTGCTGGGTAACTTCTTAGAAAGTTATTTTTCTTCTTAATAAGAACCGTCCATAGGAGATGAAAGGATTTTGCCACCCTGGCCAGCCACTGCTTCTTGCTTTTGAAGGTGGTCTTGCTGCCTGGAGCTGAGTCAGCCATCAGGCAATGTGATTTGACAACTGTAAGAATAAAAGGCAAAATACTGAGGACAGCAGGGAAGAGCAGCAACTATCTACCTCCAAAATTCTTGTTAGATAAAAATAGAGCTTCTGCTTGCTTAAATGGCTGTTGCTCATCTCTGAAATTCCTAATTGATGTAATGAAAATGTAAACATTGATGATTCTTAATTTAACCCAAACCATGAACTAGGAACTTTATGTGTGGATTTTGAGAGACACTGGAAAATGGTATAGTTAGTATCTGTAAGAGACAAAAGCAAGTGGATAATGTACAAATTGATAGATCATTTAAAAAATACATAGGTAAATGCCAGGGGAAAGATCAAGGGTGGCAGCCTGGCAATCAGAACAAAAAAATTGGAATAATAATGAAAATTAACATTTATTTTTGCACTATCAATGGCAGTTCCAGGCACTAAAGACTTTATTTTATACATACTATTCATCTACTCATTTGATTTTCACAACAACCCTAAGAGGAAGGGTTCTCGTTTGTGTTTTTTTTTCTTTTTAGTTTATTTTATTTTAATGGTACATTTTAGATGTATATAGTGATAATAGTCATCATAGGGGATTTGTACCTGTACATGACATATCTTGTTGCTTCTTTTTTTCCCATTGCCCTCCCCTTCCTTCATCCCCTCCTGTCTCTTTATTTACAAAAGCTTTGTTTCCATTTTTTCCTTCCATTTCTTATTTCTCTTGTCCTCTGTTCCTTTCCTCCTCCCTCTCCCTTATTTCCTTTCCCATTTGGACATTTTCTTCCCTTTCCCAGTATAAAACATTTTGGTCTTTATTTACACTTTCTGTTTCTCACACCAAAGAAACAATGCGGTATTTAAACATGTGTGTCTGATTTATTTCACTTGAGCGTATGGTCTCAAGATGCATCCATTTACCTAGGAATATCTCAAGCTTATCATTCTTTATGACAGAGTAGTATTGCATTGTGTAAAAAAGCCAGATTTTCTTTATCCATTCCACTGTTGATGGGCATTTGGGCTCTTTCCAAGATTTAGCTATTACAGACTGTGCCACTATAAACATGGGTGTGCATATATTGCTGCAGTATGAAGCTTTTAATTCTTTTGGGAAGATACCAAGAAGGGGAATAGCTGGGTCAAATGGAATCTCTAGTCTTAGTTCCCTGAGGAATCTCCACACTGATTTCCATAGTGGTTGCACCAGTCTGCATTCCCACCAATAATGCAGAAGAGTTCCTTTCTCTCCACATCCCCTCCAGTACTTGTTATTGGCTGATTTGTTGATAATAGCCATTTTTTCTGGAGTGAGATAGAATCTCAGGGTTGTTTTAATTTGCATCTCTCGAATGACCAGTGATGTTGAATATTTTTTCATATGTCTGTTTGCTGTTTCTCATTCTTTAAGAGATAAAGTGGAGCACAAATGTATCAGTGGACTTGATGTTGGTCACAAAGTTAATAAATAGAGGAGATGGATGAAACAGGATGCTGCTTTTATAAACTTCTTACTGAAATTTCACTTTTTAAGTGTCTTTATTGATGTAATGGTTATAAAAATCATTTAAAATATTTCATCTAGCCCAGCTGCCTCCCAGCGGGATCGCCAGTGGCAGGGGCCTGCCTAGGCCCCGCTCAGCATCCCAGACACAGTGAGGTGGGTCCTCCTGATCACAAGAATACCTTGGGACAACTTTTCTTTGTTACTTTCTTTATCCTTCCTTTTTTCCAAGCCACTAATCCCAAGTAGTGCCAAGAAATGCATATACCTAGAAGAAACCATAAAAACAGACATTCTCTACTAAAACACTATTACATATCTTAACGTAACCTCCCACAAACAAAATATAAAATCAACATGGAGAACAAGCTAAAAGGGGTAAATTTCATATGTATGCAAAGAAAATGACAAGACTTAGAAGCAAAACACAACCCCAGGCCCCCAGGTCACCCAGAACAAATATAGAGGACAATGACATAGAGGAAATCAGAAGACACTCAATCAAACTCTCAGATATGATAGCAGCAGAAGTGGAAAAGCAGATAGGTGGGGCTATAGAGAACATCAGACTAGAAATAATTGTCCAAGTCAAAAAAGAGATGACAATCATAATGAAAGACCTGCTTAGTGAGTTCAGGATAAACACAGACTAAAAAAACAGAGAAGCTTAGAAAAACAATGGAAAATTTGAACATTCAACTTAGCAAAGAAATGGAACCATGAAACAGATCCAAACAGATATCCAAGAAATAAAAAAACTCATTGGAAAGTATACGCAGCTGATTGATTGAGAGCGAAGATAGAATCTCAGACCTAGAAGACAGGTCAGCAATTAGTGACAATGAAAAGAAAGACCTCTTAAAAATAGCTAGAGAATATGAAAAATCACTACAATAGCTGCAAGATGATGCAAAGAAGAACAATATAAGAGTGATAGGAGTGAATGAAAAAGCAGGAAACAATGCGAAGGATCTAAAAAGATTATTTACAGAAGTAATAACAGAAAACTTCCCAAGCATAAGAAAAGAACTTGATATACAGATAAATGAGGCATATAGAACCCCAATTACCCATAACCAAAATAAATCTACACCAAGACATAATAATCAAGATTCTAGAAATTCAGCAAAAGAAGAGAATACTAAAAATTGCTAGAGAAAAAAAAAAACCAAATCACCTATAAAGGTAAACCCATCAGAATCACAGCGGCTTTCTCTACACAAACCCTTAAGTCAAGGAGAGCCTGGAGCAAAGTATTTCAAGCCTTAAAAGAAAACAATCTCCAATCCAGATTGATGTACCTGGCCAAACTATCTTTCAAATTCAACAATGAAATAAGATACTTCCATGACAAAGAACAATTGAAGAAATTTACGACCTCCAAACCACCTCTACAAAATATCTTGAAGGAGATCCTGGAAAAGGAAAAAGTTAACTATAATTAGGACACTAATAAAAGCCCACCAGGTAAGACAAGCAGTTGAACTGAGGTGAAACACAGAACAAACAACAGAAAAGATATATGGCAAAGATAAGTCAATGCATAACAGCTGTAACCATCAATGTAAATGGTCTCAACTCACTTATCAAAAGAAACAGACTAGCAGAATGGATCAAGAAAGAAGATCCAGCAATATCCTGCATACAAGAAACACATTTAACCCAAAAGGAAATACATAGATTGAAATTCAAAGGATGGAAAACAGTATATCATGCAACAGGAACCCAGAAAAAGAGCAGGGGTAGCTATCCTAATCTCAGACAAAGTAAACTTCAAACCAAGACTAATCAAGAGGGATAAAGATGGCCATTACATACTTCTCAAGGGAAAACTCTGAGAGGAGGAAATAACAATCATTAATAGTTATGCTCCAAATATTGGTGCACCTAAATACATAAAACTAATATTAAGGGACATGAAAGATCAAATAAACACTAACACAATTATAACGGGAGACTTCAATACCCCACGGTCACAAATAGACAGATCAACTAGACAAAAAATTAACAAAGAAATATCAGAACTGAATTAACTCTGTGAACAAATGGACTTAGCAGATGTCTACAGAGTGTTCCACTCTACAACAGCAGAATACACATTCTTCTCAGGTGCACACGGGTCGTTCTCCAAAATAGACCACATACTATCTCATAAAGGATACTTAAGTAAATGTAAGGGAATTGAAATTGTCCCATGCATACTATCGGACCACAATGCAATGAAACTAGAATTCAATAGCAACAGAAACCAAAAACAAACAAACAAACAAACACATAAACACATGGAAACTATCCTTCTGAATAACAGTTGGGTCACAGAAGAAATTAAAGAAGAAATTAAGCAATTTATACAGTTAAATGATAATGACAATACAACGTACCAGAACCTACAAGATACAATGAAAACAATGCTATGGGGGAAGTTTATTGCATTGAACTCCCACATCAAGAAGACAGAAAGAGCTCAAATAAACAACTTAATGTTGAACCTCAAACGTCTAGAAAAAGAAGAACAAATCACACCCAAAGCTCATACAAGAGAGGAAATTATTAAGATCAGAACTAAAATCAATGCAATTGAGAACAAGAAAGCAATACAAAGAATCAACGAATCAAAGAGTTGGTTCTTTGAAAGACTAAACAAAATAGACAAACCCCTAGCCAACCTTATCAAAAAAAAGAAAGAAAAGACCCAAATTGATGCAATGAAAAATGAAAGGGGTGAAGTCACAACTGACCCATCAGAAATCCAAAGGATCATCAACACCTACTTCAAGAACTTATACTCAAACAAGATGGAAAACATGAAAGAAATGGACAGATTCTTAGAAACATATGAATTATCAAAACTAAACCAAGAAGAGATAAAAACATTTAATAAACCAATATCAGCCATTGAAATAGAAGAGGTAATTAAAAACCTACCAACAAAGAAAAGCCCAGGTCCTGACGGCTTCACAGCTGAATTCTACAAGAAATTCAAAGATGATTTAATACCACTATTCCTCAAACTCTTTAATGAAATTGAAAATGAAGCAGTACTTCCAAAATCATTCCTGGAAGCAAGCATTACCCTGATACTAAAACCAGAAAAGGATCCAACGGAAAAAGAGAACTACAGGCCAATCTCCATAATGAACATAGATGCAAAAATTCTAAACAAGATACTGGCCAACAGAATACAATGAATTATCAAGAAGATTATACACTACAACCAAGTAGGATTCATCCCAGGGATGTAGGGGTGGTTCAACATACGCAAATCAATATATTTAACATACCATGTCAACTAAGTCAAAGACAAAAATCATACAATCATCTCAATAGATGCAGAAAAAGCATTTAACAAAATGCAACACCCATTCACGAGAAACACACTACAGAAATTAGGAATAGATGGTGTATACCTAAATCTGATAAAAGCCATATATGACAAACCAATGGCCAATATCACACTAAATGGTCAGAAACTGGAAGCTTTCACACTAAAATCTGGAGTAAGACAGGGTCGCCCACACCACTTTTATTCAACATAGTTCTAGAAACATTAGCCAGAGCAATTAGACAGGAAAAAGAAATAAAAGGAATAAAGATAGGAAAGGGAGAAGTTAAACTGTTGTTATTTGTGGATGACATGATACTTTACATAGAAGACCCCAAAAAACTCCACCAAAAAACTTCTAGATTTAATATCTAAATTCAATTGCATTGCCAGATACAAAGTCAACACCCAAAAGTCAATAGTATTCCTATACACAAACAATAAACCCACTGAAAAAGCAATAACAGAAGATATACCTTTCACAATTGCCCACACACACAAAAAATAAAATACTTAGGAATCTATCTAACAAAGGAAGTAAAAGATGTTTACATCGAAAACTACAGCACTCTAAAAAAGGAAATTGAAAGGGATATCAGAAAATGGAAAGATATCCCATGTTCCTGGGTAGGAAGAACCAACATAGTGAAAATGGCTATCCTTCCTAAATTACTATATAGATTTAATGCAATTCCAATCAAGATACCACTAACATACTTCAAAGAATTAGAAAGGACAATCATGAATTTCATCTGGAACCAGAAAAGATCAAGAATAGCAAAAACAATCCTAAGCAACAGGGCAAAGGCAGGGTCCCTAACCTAAAACTATACTACAAAGCTACAGTGATAACAACAGCATGGTAC
>PVJO010020137.1:0-32753 GCA_004026905.1 Hystrix cristata | reverse complement strand
CAAAAATGATAACTGTGTGAGTGGGTGAATGTGTTAATAAGCAAAATATAAACCATTACACATTGTATATGTGCTTCGCACACTGAATACATGGTTTTACTTGCCAATTATAACATTTTCGGAAAAGGTGTAAAAAATTCCTGTTATCTTTAACAATTCTGCTTTCCACCTAAAATCATCTTTTAGAGGCAACCATTATTTCAGTTTCTATTATCACAGATGTTTTTCACATAATTAACATTCATATAAGCGGGATAAGACAGTATGGACTTACATGTGCCTGATACATTTTCCTTAACATATTTCAGAGATTCTTCTCTCTCATGTAAATAGATTATTCCTTCACTCTTGTACCAAGCAATGTAAAATTGCAAACAGAAATTTGGGTCAGTTTTGACTAAAGCTGCGATGATAATTCATGTGAAACATATCTGCCTCTACTGGTCTGCAAATTTCAGATCAACTGATCCCTTAATGCACATGACTAAACTTGGAAGTTTTGGAGAAAGTGGAGGACGTCACAAATCCTGGTCAAGATAATACCAGGAAAATCTCTTTTTATCACACCCAGAGCAAAGTAAAAACACAGGATTGAGGAATGTTTTAATCTTGAGCATTTACAATTCTGCATATGTAACCAAAAGAATATATGTCATAATTCTAATCCCAGCATCGAAAGTAGGCTCAGAGCCAAGCGTGGTGGTTCACACCAGTAATCCAGGTATCCTGGAAGGCATGGAAGTTCCAGCCCAGCCTGGGAAGCTTAGCAACTTAGCAAGACCCTGTCTCAAAAAACAGAAAAGAGCAGGAATGAGGCTCAGTCTGAAGGCCCTGGGTTAAAAAATGTAAGGGGGAGGGGAGAGAGACAGAAAGAAAGAAGGAAGGAAGGAAGGAAGGAAGGAAGGAAGGAAGGAAAGAAGGAAGGAAAGAAAGAAGGAAGGAAAGAAGGAAAGAAAGAAAGACAGAAAGAAAGAAAGAAAGAAAGGGGGGAGATTCAGGCCTAAACAAAAGAGGCTGGCATTATTTGTGAGGTTAAAAATAATTTTACTCAAGTTATAAGTTGCAAGACCATATCTCCCTTTAAAGAAGGTTTTTCAAACATCTTGTAATTTACAGCTTGGAAATTACTTTAGAAAATATCTCAATTTTAAATTACTTGTTTTTCAGTCAGTAGCCACCATTATATTAAGAGATTCAATTGTATGTGTGTGACTGTTACGCATAAACACTCAGTCTTCATGGAATGTTGTTTTTTATTTTCATATATTTGAAGTTAGCTTTAGACAAATTATAGCTTGTCAGATTTAATTTTTAAAATGATTCAAAGATGGAAAAAAATGACTGAGTACATGTCCTTGAAATAAAATAGGAACTTTTTTATATGTGGTTAGATATGTGAAACACATTCGGTGTTACTTCAGGAAGCATTTGACTACAAGGACAAAATGTTATTTGTGGATTTCTTAAGAACCACTTTACCACTTTTTTTTTGTTGTTGTTGTTTTTGCAGCTCTGGGGATTGAACCCAAGGCCTTGCACATGCTAGGCAAGTGCTCTACCACTAAGCTACCTCCCCAGCCCCAAGAACCACTTTTAAATATCAAAAAAGGTAGAAGATAATCTTTTTTAATGATATAAGTAAAAAAAAAATTGCTTCAGGTTTTCATTTCAGAAATTTTTACAGGAAGGTTGCAAAAACAATGAGCATTTGTGTGCCTTGAACTTGAGGGTCTGTTCTCAAGGTGCATCGATTTGCCTGTAAATGTTTCAAATTTATCTTTTTTTATGGCATCAGACACACATGAGTGCGTATTGAATTGCTTCTTTGGTATGAGAAACCATAAGTGTAAATAAGGGAAAAATGTATAAAAAATATTGTGAAAAAGAAAGAAAATATTCAAATGGAAAGGAGAACTACGGAGGGAGAAGGGGGAAAGGAAGGAAGGGAAAGAGAAAAGAAAAAAGAGGAAAAAATAGAAAAATATAAATAAATCTGTTGGAAATAAGGAAGGGAAGAGGAGTTGAAGAAGTATCATGTACAGGTACGAATTAACTATGATGAATGTGATCATTATGTGTATCTAAAATGTACCAGTAAATCTTCTTCGTTAAAACAAAGACAACCTTGAGGGTCACTTGTGAATATTCTTGCCACATTGACTTTCCTCTCTCATGCTCTCTCTCTCTCAACAGGCACGCATTTTTGCTGTGCTTTTTCTTTAAGAGTTAATGAAGACATCTTAAAGCCCCATCGCTAAATGCTTCAACGTGAATCCCCTAAGAACTAAACCAGTTCTCCCAGCGGGCTGCAGAGCAATCTTCACTCTGGGCACCGTAATGCTGATTCTCATGCCAGTCCAGTGTCCTCCATTGTTTCAGTGATGTGCACACGTGACTCGCATGCATGGCTATGTGGGCGGCATGTGCTGTGAGTGCAGCTCTCTCCTGCTTTGGATCTAGAATCCAGTCAAAGACCTCGCATTACAATTAGATGCTGGTTTGCCTTAGGGCTCTTTCATCTATAAGACTGTGGGGAACCTTTTCTTTACGGCTTGATTTTCTAAAACATGGTCCTAGCATCTGTTATGCAGAATTAAATGAAGACACAAATACAAGATGAAATGACTAATGTCTCTGAAATGATTGCAAGTTTTGATATGTAAGAGACTTTTAAATGATTGATAAATGAGTAAAATAAACATTTTATATCACTTTGCATCCTTCCTGTGATTTATCATCATTGAAACAAAGGGATTAGGAAGAGCACTTATCAAGTAGCTCATCCATATATAAGGTGGCATGAAGTTTTTGTCTTACCAACTTAAATTCATAGGATGTTTTTCTTTTCTTTTTGTTGCAAATGATTCCTCTCAAGCCATTGGAACACAAGTTTTCTGCTTCATTATCCTTATTTACAAAAGTTTTCTTTCCATTTTTTCTCCTTTTATTCTCTTTTATTTTTTGTCCCTCCCTTCCTTTCCCTCTCCCCCTTCCCTTGTTCCCCTTCCCATTTGAACAATTTCTTCCCTTTTCCCATATAATATGTTTTAGTCCTTATTTACACTTTTAGTTTTTCACACCAGATAAGCAATGTGGTATTTAAACATGTGTGTCCAATTTATTTCACTTAAAAGTGTGGTCTCAAGGTGCATCCATTTACCTAGAAATGTCTCAAGCTTATCATTCTTTATGGCAGAGTAGTACTCTATTGTATAATAAACCAGATCTTCTTTATCCATTCCTCAGCTGATGGGCATTGATTTCAAGAAAAGACAGATTTGAAACAGAATTCATGTTTTAAATCAAACCAACACAGGAAAATCCATGTTATCTGTTCCAGGGATCAAATTTCTGCCCATGAATTCTCTAAAATCTTATTTAAAAAATTAGTATTTAAAAATCACACTGGAAAAATGGGCATTGGGCTCTTGGAAAAATATACAGTAGAGTCCTTTGCGTGTATGCATAGAACTGACAATGTTGTGGCTTGTGTCTAAATGTCCCCCCAAGGCCTCATGCAGTCATAAATGGGACTTTTCAGAGGTGGCTGGATCTAGAATGTGTGATGTTGGGATTAAGAGCGTTTGATTGCTAAATCAACTCACTGATTGGTTTGGCACCGCCCTAATCCTGGCAGCCTGGACAAGATATAAGGGTAGAAAGAAGCTGTTTTTAGGCCCCTTGCTTACCTTACTGCCTTCTGCCTGTCTGCCATGGATCTTGCCTTGGATCCAGCCGACTGTGGACTGAAACCTCTACAAACTGCGAGCTAAATAAACCTTTCCTCCCTTAACTTTAGGTGTCAGGTATTTTGTCTCAGCAATGGGAGAAAAGTAACTAAGACAACTTGAGAAACATATGGATTTGTAAGATAAAATGCTTCTATTTGTGATAAAATGTAGTGAGTTATTCCTTAATCATTAACATTTCATGACACAACTCTGGTTTAAGGAACTTACATTCTCCATGAAGGAAGAACATGAACAACTGTGAAGCAGAGCAGAGATGCGAGTGACGCAGGCCCTGGAGCAGGAACATGGCTACAGGACAGCCGCCAGGACGTGCCCGGTTGTAGGGAGCTAAAATAGACTTGTAAGGAGCGGTAGAGTTTGGAACGGAGATACTTTCCTGGACGCCTTTTGGAAAGGAAGCTTAAGGATTTCAAAATATATTTTATTTGTCATGGTAAAGTTTGGTATTGTGTTGCACAGCAATGCCCTTAAGAGTATTTTTATGACTGCCCGCCATTAATGAGATGGGAGAGACTGGAGTCAAGAAGGTAATCGGACATCCCCATAAAATTTTGGATAGAGGTGATTTGTTGAATAGAATCAGAGCATATTTAATTCCCTTCTTCTAAGCTGTCTCTCTCCCTGTTTCTAGGTGGGGTCCTCAGCAGGGTGAATTAACTGAGTTAAGGGAAAGTAAAAGGCAGAGAAACCAAACACGGAGATTTGATGTCAGGCATGCTGGTTCAAAGTTCAGTTCTGTAGATCAGAATTTTTTAACATGAGACCAGGTGTTTAAACTCTCTGAGTTTCATCAAATTATAATCTTTCAAAGTTTCTAAAAGGGCTGAGTGAACAACCACAACAAATAGTGTCTAAAACATGAACTATACCCAGTAAGTGTTTTCTTTTGTTGCTTGTTTGAAGAGCAAACTTGTGTGGTTCCCATTCTAGCAATTAGGTGTCTATCTTGTTCTTATTAATAAGATTGTTTATTATACCCTGACCACATCCCTGTGACTGTAGTTTTAGGGTTCCTGGGAGATATCCCCAGTCCTCATTACTGGTCCCCTAACTGTTCTGCACACCTGACCCACCACCTTCTGGGGACCCACTACTGTGTCTTTACATGGTGAGGTGTGAGGTTACACTAATGGTCATAGAGCGGGAGGAGAAATGGGGAAACATGTTGGATGTAAGGAACTTTGCCAAGAATTAGCTGGATTTGGTAACTGTTTGGAAGTCAGAGAAAAAGGGAAGAAACAAACATCATACTGGAAGTCTTCTTTCATTTCTATGTGTTGAAGGCAAATGTGCCACTAACAAAGAAGTAGAAAGAAAGAAGTAGTTTTGGGGAAGCTATCTTCTTTTATAAAATGCTCCAAAACTAATTTAGTGTGTGTGCATGCATGTATGTGTGTGCATGCGTGTGTGTGTGTGTGTGTGTGTGTGTGTGTTATGTGTTTGTGTATTTTTTATATGGTTTCAGGGTGTGATAACTAATTTCTGAGACTTTTTTCTCTACTCTCCCTTTTCCTTTAATCTGGCTCTTTCTTTATTCTTTCAGATCTTCTCAATTGTGACCTTTGACTACAGTGCAGTTTTGTCTTAGATGTGTTTGGTTTTCAGTTCTGAGAGTCATTCGAGCCTTACATCAAGGCAATGTCACTGTGAAAGAAGTCCCACAGTCTGTGTGTACAGGAGCATGGAGAGTTTGCACCCATGCAAAGAGAGTGAAGCACAGGGGAACATCAGGTGTGGAACAATGCGGGTGAGTACCAAGCTCCAGGAAAGTGAGGGCAGGCTTCACAAAGGGGTGTTACCAGGAGGAGCTAACTTAGCAGAACTGTGCGGGACTCTTATTTCAAATTAGATGGTACCAGACATTTCTAGCATGCTGTTTTAAAGCATGTGGCACATGAAATTGTGCTCATTTTCTTACAGATCTCTGTCAGAACTTAGAGAAATGTGGTAGAGGACCAATAACTGGTAGCAGAAATTCTTGTCTTTGCTTTGTATTAGTTCATGAAAATCTATGTTTGGTAAGACTGGTTTATACTGTGGCATTCTCTTCCCTCCTTCTTATAATGAATTGGAATTAATTTAAAATGCAAGAATTTTCTAAAAGAAGGAAAAATACGAGGAGCAAGTATAACACTTTACACTTTGAAATTTCAACATTTATTTCCACAGTGCCATCAAATGCAGTGATAGCTGACATCACATTCTGAAACAGAACATCTTGCCAGTTTTCTATTTAAATATTTATTATTCACAGCTGTATTTATTATTCATAGCTTGAATCTCTTTTGTTTTACTCAGTCTCTTAGAATTTTACTTAAAAATCCTTAATCATATTTCACAAAATATGCATAAATAAAATGTTTATCAGATTCAAGTGTTCATGCAGATAAAGTTTTTAAAAAATATTGTTAAATCATAACAAAAATTTTCAGAGTACATGCATTTAATAAAAATGTGGAAGTTGCATAAATTAACCATTAACTTGAACCCATCTATTACCTATATAATGTATATTAAATTTATATATGTCCTGTTCGTCCTGTTCAAGATATAAACTCAAGAACTACTATAGGAAAGGTGTTTCTTTACACTTAAAGGAACAAAGTATTAGAAAGTCCTAGTTCAATATTCCGTTCATTATGCACGTTGGGTACTGGAGAAGCACTGGCCTTTTGGGAAAGAGTCTTCAGTCATGGATTTTTTGTGTATAGTTCACAAAGAGTACATTAATATCTAGCAATATAGATGTCTTGTGAAACTTTCATAGCTATGCAAATATTTAATCTATCATCAAGACAAGGACACATTTGAGGGCAGAATGAAAAGGGATGTATAATCACTCATCCACAGAGGCGGCTGAGGCCTGCTTTGGTCAAACTAGGAGAGATGATTTCTACAGTCTATATCTGGACACTGGATCCAAATTCCATCAGGTCTGCTGCCATCCTCCCACTACTTGCTGCACAGTGGTACTTGGGGCACACAAAATTTGCTTCATGTTTAAAAAATCCAAATGATTTCTCTCTTCAAACCTATTTTTTTTTTCTTTTTGCCATGTCTCTCTCCAAACCTCAAACTTGGGAAAACATCTGAGATTCTTTCCTCTCTCCCAGTAGCTAGTCATCACATCATCCTGAAGTTATCTTAAAAGTATCTTTCACATCTGGGCAAGTGGCACATGCCTATAATTTCAGCACTGAATAGATTGAGACAAGACAATCATGAGTTGAAATCCAGCCTGGAGTGCACAGCAAGACTGTCTAAAAAATAATCTTTCTCATTCATTGCTGTTTATCTTTCAAGTTTCCATTCCAGTCTAAATTCCCCATTCCTTTAAACTCAGCTTATTAACTCTAGTATTTCTACCCAGAATGTTTTTATTCTGCTTTTCAAATTTATACTTTGTGACCTCACTTATTTTCTTAAAATCCGCTTTTCCTGAGCCTCTTCTCTGTTCCACACATCACTGATGAATACTCATTCCTTAACAGAATAATCACCACACTTTCTCCTGACCAGCAAAGTCCCCAATCTCATCACAACCTGGTCTAAACTGTGCCTTCCATGCTGCCTCCGAGCACGACCTGAACGGCCTTTCAAATATTCTAAGCCTCAGGCCAGGGACAACTTTATGCTGCTTATTGTTGTTATGTGACTCTATGTTCCTTTAATGGTTTGCTCTCCACAGATCACTCCTCCTCTCTTCTCCAACAGTGGGAAGCATGACCTTCATGAAGAGAATCATCTATGAGTCCTCCCCTTGGACCTGGGCACAATCCAAGGTGTGAGGAGAAGGCAGAACCTGAATCCGTGGCAGTTTAGTAACCTGGTGAAACTGCTATCAATGTCTCCCAGGATGACCTTTCACGGTCAAATGAAACTTTGCTGAGGTTTCCAAGCTCTGGTTTATTACAGTAACCCGACCATTCCTGTGATTAATAAAGGGAATCATGATGGTAGGTGGACTTCCTGAAACTACATCTCAACCTTAGCCTTTGTTTAATCCTCAGATCCAGACATTAAATAAGCATTAATTCTATGCACAGCCTTCAGCAAACACGCTGACTAGTATTTCTTGTCCTAACTTCTTAGCACAGATTTCTACCCATTGCTGTCAGTCTTCTCCTAGTAACTAGGTTATGTCTTCACATCTCTACTGTAAACTCTTGAGGACATTATCATGCCTCCTTCTTTGCAGTGCAAAGATACCGTCTTGTTCCCATGATGTACCTAATTCATCTTTCCTGATTACATAATTCTGAGCTTATAGGTGGTGGAAATCTTCACTGTGTATCTTCCTACTTTGGCGTGGCGAGTCTATGGTCCCTCCCCATACATAGTGGGCATTCTGCTCTCTGGTTCTGTTATTGTATGAGCTGTATCCTCTGGTGTTTTGTTGAGTTGTACCATTACTATTTGATCTGCTATTTTGTACATCTGGAATGAGAGGTTTTTTTTTTTTTTCCTGAAAAAGTATAATCCTTAGTAGAAAATGTGAATAAATTAGTTATGACCAAAAAAGAAAAAAAAAAAAACCAGGGTGGCAGATTTATGAACTTCATGATTATAACACACATTCTTCTTTGCTTAAATTGCAAACTGGGGTGCTCCTGATACACTGTTCTCAGCTAGACTCACAGAACTGTGGCCCTCAAAACTCAGAGGCTTTGTGATGTTCTTTCAGAAACTGCTTTAGCATTTTATCACTGTAGTTTCTGCAACATGAATATGTGTAACTTATTGTTTTAGAGGGTGTAATTCCTTTGGTCAACATGGTTTATCTGTCACTTGGCCGCAGTGTGCACTCAACAGAAAAAGGAAAAGTAAGTTGACTTGAAGGAAAAATGGACCATGTGAGCTTCATTTTGAGTCTGTGTATGTCCAATTCTAGCAGTTACTTGTGCAACCACAATCCTCTATCTGCTGTCATAAAAGACAAAAATCTCTGAGAAGTGAAGGTTCATATAAATCCTTCACTGTGAAATCTTCCTGGCACTAAGGCAAGTCTGGCTATAATCTGTACCCCTGTACAGCATTTGACAACAAGGCCCTGTCAGCCCCTCCTGGGATGTTATATAATGGGGAAAAAATTCCTAATTCTGAAGCACATCAGGCCCCAAGAGACTTAGTAATTGGACTGTGAAGCCATAATGCATGAACATGGTTTGAATAACTCAAAATTATGTAATCCTATTTAATAGAAAGTAAAATGTCTTTCTCTTCAGCCCCAATCTTCTTCTCTTTATCTACCTAATTATATTAGCGAGCTTTCTATGACAATGAAATGCCTGAGGCAATTCATTTCTGAAGAGAAAAGGATTATTCCAGCTCAGGGTTCTGGCAGCCAGGGTCAGACAGCCCCTCATGGAAAGAACATGTCAGGAGCAGAGAGCTTAGTGTGGTCAGCACTTGACGTGTGGGGTGCGGAGGGGCCAGGGCAGTGCCAGCCCTTTCGGGCAGCCACCCAAGAGTCTCCCTGCTTCCTGGAAATCTACAGCATTTCTTAATAGCACCATTATGCGGACCAAGCCTTTAACATGTGGAACTCTGAGGGGCAGCCGACCCCTGAAGTATAACACCAACTTTCTAGAATTTGCCACCAAATGTGACATTGTACATGGTTTTTTAAATCTATGGGCTATCATTTTAATATAAAAAATGTTCGGCATTTCCTCATCATTTTCTAATCACCTTTGTAAATAACTGAGAAAGACAAATGTGAACAATATCATCCACCTTTGAAATATCATTCTCTTGTTTTGAATTGTTTAGTTTAGAAAAATTATTCAGTTGTTATCAAAGGTGCTTTTTAGTTTATTTTTTTTCTGGTGCATTTAGGTGTAAAGCTCTTTTCTTGGATCTTGTAATTGCTGCCTTTTTTAAGGAAGGTTCTTCAGGAGAAACTATCTTTATTTTCCAAATGGAAGAAGTAAGCATCTAGGATCTCTTATTTTTAAATTTAATTTGTCCTGAATGCTATTTTACCTGGGCATTGAACTATAATTTCTAAATTCCTTTCCCCCATAACCTTAAAAAAGATACTGTTTTCATTTTTAACTGTCTACAATATCACTTTAGTTTTCATTTATCATTGTCTTTTTTTGTTGCTTTTTGTTTGTTTGTTTTAGTACTCAACTCCTAATACCCTGTGATTCAAGTCCTTTTAGCAAGTCTGCCCTTTTAAAAAAATTTTTTACCAAAAACATGTATTGGTACACTGTATACATAATGATCATATTCAACATGGTTATTTTGTACCTGTACATGATACATCTTGGTTTTCCCCCCAGTTCCCCTCCCCTCCCTTCCATCCCCCCGTCTTCCCTATTTGCAGCAGGTTTATTTACATTTTTCAATTTTTTCCCTTTCTTCTTTCTTTTCTTTTTCTCTTCTTTCTTTTCCCCCTTCTCCCTATCTAGTTCTCCTCTTTTTCAAATACTACCTATTTTTTTTTTACATAATATCTGTTATACCTCTTTGTCCTTATTTGCACTTATAGTTTCTCATACCAGAGGGACAATCTGATGTGTACTTGTGAGTGTCTGATTTATTTCACTTAAGAGTATGTTCTCAAGGTGCATCCATTTACCCACAAATGTCTCTAGTTTATCCTTTTTTATGGCACAGTAGTACTCTATGGTGTAGAAAAACCACATTTAAGACCTTCTTTAGCCATTCATTAGTTGTTGGACATTTAAGTTGTTTCCAAGACTTAGCTATCAGTTTGCCCGTTTATTCAGTGTCTCAAACATGGCTGGCAGGTGTTTTATTACTTCTTTTATGCTTTCCATTTCCAAATAATTATGTGACCATATATTAAAAACATTCAATATGAATGAGAAAATGGATTATGGAAAGATGGCCCCAGTTTTTGATGGCTCACCTTATGGATTTTCAATTTCATGACGGAGAGGAAGCCTCTGATCTTTCCCAAGCTAGCCATATGCAGTCACAGCCTCCCTCACAGTGCCAAGCACAGGCAGCATGATGTGGCTTCTTGCTGGAGTCTACGAGGAGCTACAGGAGGATGCACAGTAGGTTAGGGTGTTCCCTTAATTTTCTATTTCTAGTAGGTCCTTTGGGATATGACCGCACTTACAAGTCAAGGAGCATCTGTTCTTTATATGAAGAAGCCCATTAAATTCCCCCGATCACCTGATAAGCTCCATTTCACTGATGAGGAAATCACAATATAGAGAAATGAGGTCACTTTTCTAAGGTGAAACAGTTAGAAGGGGTAGAGGTGGATTTGAATCTGGAACTCCGACTTCCTGGCAGAGTTCTAATCCCTGTGGTGGCAACAAGGTGCTCAGAGATGCTGGGAGAAGTGGATTTCTCCTTCATCCAGCTCTACACTGTCCAGGCTGGCTTGGACACAGAAACTGTGTTGAATATGACTGAGAATGAAGACTGAAAAGCCCTCAGAAAGTGTGACTGTTGCATGAACTGACTTTCCTTGTCCTGAGATTTTGTTTGCAAAGGGAAGAACCAGAAACCCTCGTGACTCCCCTGAAGCACACATGGAAAGTCTCCCCCGGAGCCTGGCTGGCAGGGGAGAGGCAGCCCTGGGGTTCAGTAGGAGATGAGGCAGGCTGGGATGTGGTGTCCCGAAGGTGTGCGGCCCAGCAGCTGAGTGTGGGGCAGCTGGCAGATCCACCAGAGGCTGTGCAGGGTTTGGGGTCCTGGCTGGGAGGGAGGACAGGAGAAGACCTCTCTTGACAAGGGCCTGTCTTCAGCTGCCCTTCCTGCTGATAGAGCACCTGTCTGGAGGACCAGAGCCACACACGGTTTCTCTAGATTTCTGCTGCACACAGTGGTCTGCTTGGCTGTACTTCATTCTTTGCAGTGACTATCCCAGAAGGCCAGAGAAGCCACAGAGCTCTGAACTGAATGGTGACCAAGGCCCCTGCTAGAATCTGAGTGATTATTTACTGGAAAGAGCCCATCCATCATGACTGCCAGCATGCTTTGAAAAGACAAGATCACATTTTCTCTTGCATACTGAATCTTGCATAATCTCTTGCATAATGAATCATAACGAAGATTCATTAAGGCAGTTGAGTCGTGTTAGTACAACAAAGGAGGCATTGTGGTTTTTGTTGTTGTTTTGGATGCTTTTGATTGAAGACAGTTTTACTGACATCTGCCAGGTATCATACATATTCATATAGTCCTTAACTTTCATGTCAGGCATGAATCAATTTTCCTTCCTCTTGTTTTTTGTTTGCAAGTCAACAAGACTACCACGGGAATTATAGTTCTACATTTAAAACTGAAGTCTACCTCGTATCGCTTAAGCTGAAGAGCACGTCAGCATCCATGGGGAACCTCGCAGGTCAGGATGAGTTTGCTGCTCTGCGTGTCTGTGGAGCTGCTGGGTGATGTCCATGCTGCTGGGCTGTGACCACATTCCAAATCAAAGGGTGTGACTGATGAGTTAGAAAAGGAAGTTAGGGTTAAATATTTCCAGAAATGACCATTGTTTATGTTCTAAGGAAACTCGCTACAGAACCCATGTTACTATAATTATGAGGTAGTGTCCTATAAATTCACACCTTCCATGCAATTTTCATCTCCACGTTGGTTTCAGTCATATTCCATGTTTAAGTGACATCATCATTCTTTCTTCGGTACTAACATTCTTTATCACAGGCATTCATTTGGTCAATTAGATTTATTTTCATAGATATTTACTTAGAATCCTTTATACTTTAATGCTGATTGAACACTGAATATGCAAGAAAATTAATAATCTCTCTGCTGATCCTCATAGTTTCCTTGAATCTCACTGGTGAAGAAACAACTTAAATAGCATAAAGAAAAATAAATGCGTGGTGTCAAAACAAGTAGGTGAACCACTATCCACAGATGTCAAGCTCATTTGACTCCTCTGTTACTCTACTAAAGGAGGAAATTACTAGTCTAGCACTGTTCATTTATTAGAAGAACCCAAATGTAACATTATAAATTCACCCGAGTCTGGGAATTCTAGCTGCCATTGCAGGCTATAATCATTAGCTACGGTGGGTACAGAAGCAGGACCTGTCCATACAGGCTGGAGTAATTTGCAGTTTCCTACTGGAAAAAGCACATAAAACTGCCGTGTGATGGATACACAGGATGCTGACAGGCAGATAAGAGGGTAGCTCATTTTTTTGGCAAGGACAGAGCACATAGAAAGGCTTCCTGTGGCTCATTAAGGAGTATTGTGGAGTCTATATGGGGAAATGGAAATGGAAAAAGGAAAATGGAAAAATAATTAATTTCCCCTAAAATCAAGAATGAAACAAGAATATATCCACTTTTACCACTCCAAACTTTAGCCAGGCAAAATGAAAGGTGTTGAAACAGGAAAGAGAGAAGTCAAATTATCTCTATTTGCAAATAAGATGATTCTTTGCCCAGAAGCCCCCTCCCCCATTTCCACCAGAACACGTACGTGTAGACCTAATAAATAAATTCAGCAAAGTGGCAGGATGCAAAATCCACTTTTTAAGGGTTTTGTGTATTAATTGCTTTGACATCATATAGAAATAACAACCAGAGAAGTAAGCATTTCATTGAATTCAAAACAACAGCCATTTATTTCATACAAAATTTGTAAATTCTGACCAGAATTTTTATTTTTTGTATCTGTTTTATTTTTATTTTTGTTGGCTCAGAAAAATCACTTCACAGTACTTGCTAAGCAGATGCATTATCTCTTCATATATCACTATTTAAATTACAACACATTAATAAGGAAAAACCATAATGGAAAATCTCACATTGCTAAAAACCTGTCAGCAGCAATATACTGTGCACAGTTCTCCTTTCTGAAACCTTTTCTTGCAGTATGTGATATATCCCACTGGGCAATATTTTGGATTACATGGCATCAAACATAAAAGCACTTAATAAAATCACCTGCGAAGAGTGAATATAATGGGTGATCATGAAGGTTTTGTACGGAGGGTTAAGCAGATGCAACGTTTTCTGCTGTGTGTCCTTCATGCATAGAAGTTCATAATGATTTGCTACATTCATCGCAGTTGCTTAAAATAATGCACAGTTTGTTATGGTTATTATTATGGCAAAAAAGCATATTTTCGATAGTCTGGACTAAAATTTGTTTTAAATAGTGTAACGCAGTGAAAGAAAATCCTGCATAGGCTGATAACTTTGCTGGTGGTCTGTGTCATGACTAAAAGGGGCTGCAGTTCTAGTGATACACTGGGTCAAACAGGGCTCCCAGAAGTATCCTTATGTCCCCTTCAGGCAACAACGCCTCTCAGGCCCACCTCTACCCATCCTGTGAGGGTCTCGCAAACATGTGCGCTTCCAGGTACGATCAAAGTGCCCGTTCCAGCATTAGCATAAACATCAGCAAGCCTTTCTCTGTGGAAAAATTAATGACGGCGAGAACCCAGTGTGGAGAGACAAAGTCTCGGCATCTTCACACATCTCTGATTTCTTTCGAGTATCTCCTTTTCCCTTTCTCATTAACTGCACTGACTCAGGGCTAGGAGAATCTACTCACCCTCCTCCTACATCTTTCTGATGGGACAGTCCCTGAAGCAGGAGGTAGAGCTGGCCCAACGCCCAGCAGAGGGAGTACCTCCCACCAATGTCTACTTCTGTGGCCTTCACATCTGAAAATACCAAAACCATAGATTTTCGGTCCATTTAGGCGATTTTTTGCAAAACAATGTGCATATTCTTGTTGAAGCTATTCCTTCCAGAGCACAGAATTTTCACCATTTAAACTGAGGTGATCTGTCAGTGAAGAGAGTTGGAAACAGCTTGCTTATCCAAGCTCTGCCTCAAATGATACCCACCCTCTCACACCTCAGTACTTCTTATCCTTCCTAACTTGAAACAGTAAGAGCAAAGAAGTCCAAACTTCATCCTTAAACATTAAAAATGCAGTCGATTTACAGTTGTCCCTTTCAGTTTATTTCCTTGGAAAGATATATATCCAGTGTATCAGTTTACAAGCTCTACATCCAGTGGGACTAGATCTTGTGAATTTTGTGGAAATATGAAGTCGAAGGGCAGAGAGGATAAATGAGTTGTTAAGGGCTCTGCAGCAATTAAGTTCTGCAGCACTTCTGACTGAATTGCCTTGTTTCCCACTGTACCATAAAGATTATTTACTCCCAGAAAACATAAACTGCTGGATCTTAACACCAGCGATTTTCTGCTCTATCCTTGTACTCAAGAGATACCAAGACTTATCAGAATTAGTCAAAGTTTAAATTCAGTGTAGATTCAGAGAAATTTCCCAGTGATTTCTTCTTTATATTTCACAAGTTTAAAGACCTTTAGAGGTAACTCATTTGTCCTGTTAGTTATAAGACACCTCTATAAAAGCAAACTCTAACCGTCACTGAGAAGTCTGAAGTAAGTGTGCTTAGCTGCTCTGGGTTTCCATGGTAACAACGATCCAAGCTCTTTCCATGGTTTTCTTGTTTATGTGACTTATTCATTGGGAGCGAGAAGGCTTGCGTGAAGTCAGATGCCTGTGACCATTAAGTCAGTAATTCGGTTTCACTACTGGCAGCTGCTGATTTGCTTCCCACTTAGTCGTAAGAAAATTGAGTCGAGTTCTTGATTCAGAAACTCTCCAAGGTCACCTTTAGCAAGTTCACTCACTGAGGATGTACTATAATATCACTCTAAACTTTGATTTACCAAAGTGGCCTAATATGTGATGACATTAGACACAGCACACCTGATTACACTAAAAGAAAGTGGCTTTCTTCCTCTTTGTGAGGATGGGGTTCAGTTGCACAGCCTACACTGTTTTTCTGAAAGAATTTCTTGGTTCTGTTAGCCAGCCTGAGTCACAGGATCCTATGAAAGTCAGTGGGTGTTTTGAATTTTGCAGAAGGTGAATGCAAGTTGTCTTACACATGGGATCTCAGTTATTTTGGACCATCTAAGATAAAGGCAGGAATGATGATCCTGAACATAGTGGACAGTCCTCTGCCATGACCGAGAACATCCATTGAGTGCATCTTCATTGAGCACTTCTTCCTACGGTTCTCACTTCCTGCAGAGGTGACCAAAGATGGCTCTCTAATCCTAGGACTCTGCAGTATACAGGCACACTATGAGATCTGGAACTCACTGCAGGGATCAGAATAGTAATCAATGCAGAATTTATTGTCTGTATCATATTTATTTTATAATAAATGTTTTTAATCAATTAATAGGCTTGTATTTGGACCCTATGCCAGTCAAGACAAAACTAGCAAAATATTATAGGGTAAAGAAAAAGAATTAAATTCTGACTTTTACTCTCAAGAACTGTATAATTGACACTTGGAATCAATGTCAGGAGATAAGGACAGTGCAAAAGCATTGCTGGAGTAGAGCAGAGTTCCCAGATCCCTAGTTTGAGACGTGGGGACGAGTGGTGAATGAAATGTATGGATAACTGAAATGATCGATAATTCAGACACGCTTATCCATTCGACTGCTTTCTCATTGCACAGGTAAGTGCTTTTCCCTACTAGGGTTCTAGTACCTTTTGGTCCATGCCTTACAGAGAAATTAACTTCAAATAAGATTATAAAAAACTTGATTTTTAAATAAATTTATTGAGAAAATATATGAGTAAAATAAAAAACAACATGCAAAATCAGGAAGTAAAGATCCTTGCTTTTAGGATAGTCAAACAATTACTAAATAAAATAATTAACAAAGTTTAAATGAATGAGTATGAATTGATTAGATAGAAAAGCTGAGGGTATCCCAGGTATCAGAAGAGCTATTGTGGTTTCATACAAATTTTAGGATTTTTTGTCTATTTAAAAAATGTTATTGGGTTTTCATGGGGATAGCACTGAATGTATAGGTCACTTTGAATAATACAGACATTTTAGGCAATATTAAGTCATCCCATCCATGAAAATGTCTCTTTGACAGCTGGAGGCATTACCTTTATTGATTTCAAAATACAGAAAAAAATGCTATAGTGATCGAAAAAGTAAGGGGTTGGGAATTTAGCTCAGCGATAGAGCACTTGCCTAGTAAGTGCAAGGCCCTGGGTTCGATCCTCAGCACTTGCCCCCCTGGCAAAAAAAAAGAAAAAGTGTGATGATGGCATGAAGAGAGATATATAGATGGATGGAATAGAAAAGAGAGTCCAAAAATTATCCCAAATACATGTGATCTACTCGTCTTCCACAAGCTGCTAAGAATACCCAATTGTGAAAGCACATTCTTTTCAATAAATAGTATTGGGAAACTGGTATCCACGTGCAACAGAATGAAATTGGATTCCTCTCTTACACTCTACGCAAATATTGTTATGAATTAGATCTAGAATGTGCCCTAAGAATTAATATGTTCAGACACGGAACTTTTGGAAGATAATTGGATCACAAGTGGATCGACTGATTGATGAATTCATGGCTCAGTGGGCTGTTGGAAGGCAGGACTTGGTTGGAAGAGGTGTGTGCCTTTGGAGGTTATATCTCCACCCCTGGCGTCTCCATTTTCTCTCTGCTTCCTGGCCACTGTTAAGTGAGCAGCTTTCCTCTGCCATGCCCTTCCACTTTGCCCTTGCTGCCTTGGAACCAGCCTACCATGGAATGAATCTCCCAAAACCTTGAGTCAAATGAAACCTCTTCTCCTTTAAATTGTAAGTGTTGGGTATTATGTGCCAGCAATGGGGAAGCTGATTATTAAAAGGAAAATATTAACTCAACCTGGATTTGAGTCTTAAATACAAGACTTGCAATTGTAAAATTCTCAGAAGAAAGCATAGGGGAAAATCTTCGCGGTACTCATTCTGGCAATGATTTTTGGGGGGCATTATATCCAAAGCAAAGGAAACAAAAGCCAAAATAGACAAGTTGTATTACTACAAATGAAAATATTTCTGTGCAGCAAAAGAAACAACAGCATCCACAGGTTTCCCCTTTAGTCTTTTGATTGGCATCCTATAGATTAGAAGAACATATTTACAAACCACGTATCTGATAAGAGGCTCATATCTAAAATGTGTAAGAAACTCCCACAATTAGGCATCAGAGAAATCTAATAACTTGATTAAAAATTGGGGGAAAAGTCTTGAATAGTGATTTTTCTAAGGAAGATACACAAATGGCCAGAAGATATATGAAAAGGTGTTTAATACCACTAATTTTTTGGAAATGTAGGTAAGAACTATAATGAGATACCACTTCATACTTGTTAGAATGGATGTTATTAAAAAGCCAAAGATAATTGGTGAGACATTGGAGAAATTAAAATCCTTATACATATAAATAAGTAGAGTGCACATTATCAGCCACATGGATACAGTATGCAGGCGCCTCAATAAATCAAAGTCAGAAATACTAGAGAGGTTAATAATCTCATTCCTGGGTATAAATCCAAAAATTTGAAATTATGACCTCAAACAGTCATCTGCACTTCTGTGTACACAGCAACATTATGCATAACAGTCAAGGAAACAAGCCCTGTTTCCATAAATGGACAAATAAGTAAAGAAGATGTGTTATATATATGCACAATAAGAAGAAATTAAGCATGAGGGGACTGTTTTGGTAAACTTGGTTATATTAAAAGACAAAGTTCTTGTTAATTAACAGCAAGAATCTTGCATGTGACAAAAGGCAAATGCTGGGTAAAACTAATACACTGAAATTATTATTGTTCAATTTATATGCAAAATTAAGAAAATTCCAAGATGATGTTAATATGGTCTATAGCAATTTTATATTCCAAAGGTTATCAGGAATAGCCTATTACTTTCACACCGGAAAGTATTTCGGGACAGGATTTGAGTCTTTGTATTGATACTGTATCTTGCTTCTTAAGTCAGGAACACATGGACCAGGGGCTTAGCCCCATGCCACAATCATGCCTCCTAACTTTCTAGTTTCAGAATTTTTCACACTTAAAATTACTGAGGATCTCAGTAGGTTTCTTTATGTGAAGGCTATCACATAAGTAGGTTTCTTTATGTGAAGGCTATCAAAATTTCCAGAAAAGAAGTGATTAGATAAGATATATCTTTGCTCCCAAAAGAACAAAATTATTCAAGTTTGTAAGTAAAAGAAAACTAAATCAATTCTAAGATGACTTTGGAGACAAAGAAATATTTTTGCATAAAGTAAAATGTCTACACCGAATCTATTTTTCCTTTTTACTTCTCCACTTAAATATTGAGGTATTTTGAAATTTAAGTAGGCATTTTAAATATGTTTCAGAGAATGAAAATGTGAATGTATACAATATACTGCGTCAAAGATCCACATATATAGAGATAGAAATACTATAAGTAGACACGTCTAACTCCAGTGAAGTAAACTGTCTTAGGAAGAGCCACTTGTTATCTGATGACCCCAGTAGGGAAATCATGTATACTTCCAGTCGTGTTGCTATGGAAGCCGATTGTATATTAAAGCTTCCCCTTTGAATATAATTATTTTTCTTTCATAGAAGCAATGTGATTTCCTCCACTAAACTGACCATGCCATAAAAATAAAGCATATTTGATGCACTTATCACTAAGGGAGTGAGCCTGGTTTCTAGGCATGTCCTGTTGCCATGGAGTTCAGGCTGACAACCTCGGTTAATATACTAGTAACTTATATTTCCATTTTCAGTTAGCAACACATACTCGCATCTGACATGAGTTACAAAAGCAACTCAGCTTTGGATGAAGACCTCTGATACTTATTGTGTTTATGCTTTTCCTTCCACTTCTCGGTTTGGGACCTCATAATGATTAAAAGCCAATAATTTGAGTCAAGTTTTAAGGTATTTCCATGTACTGAATAGTGCCTTTTATATTGAATTTTCTAAAGAGTTGAATTTGTAAAATGTAATAATTTCCTGACAAATTCTTTTGTTAATGCTTTTAAAATATACCTTTACTTTTTAATGAATACAATAACTATATGTATTTATGAAGTACAATGTGATGTTGTGTTACAAGTTTATATTTTGTAATGTTCAAATTGGTGTAAGTGTATCTATCTCCTTTAGAGAGATACACTTTAACATTTTTCTCCTTTAACATTTTTCTTCGTAGTAAAAATATTCAGAATCCTTCCTTTTAGCTTTTTGAAATACACAACACAGTATCATTATCTGTAGTTATCCACTGTACAGTGGCACAGCAGAACTTCTTGCTCCAGTCTAACTGGAAGAGCACCCATTGTCCACCCTTTCTCTAGCTCTCATGCTACTTCTTCTCCCCAGCCTCTGTTCCCCTCCATTCTGCTTTCCCCTTCTGTGAGATCAACACTTTGGGATTCCACACATGAGCCCATTCCACTCATGTGCTATTTGTTTTTCTCTTCCTGGTTTATTTCATTTAACATAATGCACCCTAGTTTCAGGCAAGTGTTTGTGAATGAGCCAATTGTATCTTTTTTAATAGTTGAATGATGTTTCATTATATATATGTACTGTGATTTCTTTATTCATTCCCCACTTGGCGACCACGTAGGTCTTGACTACTGTGAACAGTGTTACAATGAATATGGTAGTGCAGATGTTCCTTCAACACACTGATTTCATTTTTTCGGATATCTACATAGTTTGACTGCTGGATCATATGGTAGTTCTATTGTCAACTTTCTGAGCAATATTCACACTGTGTTTCCTAATAGATGTTCTAACTTACTTTCCCACCAACAGTGTGTGATTGCTTCCTTTTCTTCATACCCTCGTCAGCATTTGTTATCTATTACTTTTTGATCATAGTCATTATAACAGGGATGAGGTAATGTCTCACTGGTTTTGCTTTGCATTCCCCTAGTGTTTAGTGCTGTTGAACATTTTTCCATCTACCTGTTGGTCATTTGCATGTCTTTTGAAAAAATGTCTATTTATGTCTGTTGCCCACTTTTCAATTGGGTATTTGAGGGCTTATTTTCAGTTGTTCGATTTCCTTATATGTGGGGGTTTATTTATAAGCACTCTTTTTTTCTATCAGTGTTTGTGTCTTTTTTAAGCCAATACCATCCTGTTTTGATCACTATGATTTTGTAATATTTTTGAAATCAAGTAGTATAACAGCTCATGATTTGTTCTTTTTGCTCGAGATTGCTTTGGCTACTCAGGTGCTTTTGTTTGTGGTGGTTCCATATAAATTTTAAGATTAATATTTTTTAGCCTTGTGAAGTATGTATTGGTATTTTGATATGGATTACATTGAATCTATACATCATTTTTGATAGTAAAGACATTTTAGCAATACCGATTGTTTCTATCCATGAACAAGCAATATCTTTCCATTATCTTATGTCTTCTTCAGCTTCTTTTATCAGTGTTTTATACTTTTAATCATAGAGATTTTTTAGCTCTTTGGTTAACTTTACTCCTAAGTATTATTTTATTTTGTAGTTATTGTAATTGGGAGTCTTTTCTTGAATTCTTTTGCAGATTAATTGCTATTAGAATATAGAAAAGATAAAATTCCAGCTATTCCTCATTCAGTGTGACAGTAGCTTTGGAGTTTTATATATGGCCTTTATTGTGTTGTGGTATGTCTCTTTTGTTCAGAGTTTTTACCATACAGGGATGTTGAATTTTATGAAATGCTTTCCCGCATGCTCTGAGATGATCATGGGACTTCTGTCCTTTAGTCTGCTGATATTGTGTTTGTTTTTTGCATGTGTTGAATCATCCTTGCATCCTTGTTATGAATCCCACTGCATCATGATGAATAATATTTTTGCTCTGTTGGATTTGATTTGTTAGTATTTTGTGAAGAATTTTTGCATCTATGTTCCTCAAGGATATTGACCTGTGATTTTCTTTTTGGAAGAATTCTCTCCTCTTCAATTTTTGGAAAAATTTAAGAAAAAAATATTACTTTTTTTTTTTTTTTGTCAATGCTTGATGGAATTCAGACTGAAGCTCTCTGGTCCTGGCTTTTCTTTGATGGGAGACGCTTGTTTCTTGGTTCATTCTGGGGGATTGGGCCTCTGGCAAGAAGAGGGAAGAAGAGGCCAGAGCTTCCCATGACATAGCTGGGCATAGTGGGCTTCTTCCCGTGAGCAGGGGGTTTAGCAAGGTATCAGCAGGAGTGTTGGCAGGTTCTATTTACCTGTTAGAAATGTCATTTTTGTCACTGTGTTTCACAAAATGCTCAGAGTAAATTGAGAATAGAATTTGATCACTTGTGAATGTTTAATCTGCTTAGAGAGGAAAAGCTGCATAAAGATATTAAAAAGATATAAGAGGTAAGTGAAATAGCAGTTGGGAAGAAAATGCCATGTTAACCAACTCAAATTTGCAAAAGGTTCTTTAGCAGGGTTTTATGATACTTGTTCTGGATTTTGAGAAATGAAAGAGTGGTGGTTTGATTGACTGCTTTCTTTCCTTTTTTATTACAACTTAAATGACTTCAACTGATTATCTTTGTCAGTTTGAGTGTTGCGTTTGAGTCCCCAGACAATATAAATTTAAACCTGATACAATTCTATTCTGCAGCTTGAAGAAAATTGGATTTGAACAAAAAAGGCAAAAGGTAACCGATCCTCAATCCATCCTCTTTAATCATGTATTAATTCTACTGTGGTGTCCAGAGAAAGTACGCATAGCATGCATTTAAGAAATTAAAAAAAAAATTATTTAGACCTAAAATCTTGTCACAAATTTTAATGGTATTTAATTTAAACATTATACTTTAGTTACATCCCAGATCAAGACCTCTTTGTTTTTGATATCCTAGAACAGAGATTCTGGAAATGTCAAAGCTGGATAGCCCATCGCCCTAGTTACCTTGGATTCAACATGATATTCAATTTTGGCTACAACTCTAGGTCTATAACTAAGGGAAAATGTAAATAAATCCTCTAGCTTCACTTGCTTTTAATTGCTTTAAAGATCAGCTAATTCTGTAGGTCACAAGGCTGAACAATACATTATTAGTCTCCCACTAGCTTTGCCATCCATAGCTCCTCTGACATATTGGTTATGATGATAATGGTTGCCTAGGTTCCTATTCAGGGACCCGACTGACCATTTTGGCTGGAAGCAGTGACTCCTCCGTGGGGCCTGTGGACACCCAGAGTGTGACTGGAGTAGCATCTCTGACTTTGTATTGTGTTTGTCCCCATTTGCCGCCTGCAACCTTGAGTCAAATTTCTGCTCACCACTACAGGTAGATACGTGAATCATTTGAAAAATATAACTAAAGTTTAAAAAAGAAATAAAACAAAAACTTACTGGATGGACCCAGCCCTGGAGGGAGATGGGAGGATCTGGTGGTGAAGTGGAGCTGCGAATTCTGCATCACCCGGAAGGAGGGGACAGAGCTTCTTAGGTACTGGCAGTGGGTGACCTGTGCTGTTGTTCACAGCAGCCTGCCTGTTTCAATCTGAAGTAATAACTCTTTACAATAGAGTGGCATAACGTTTCTTCCAATCATTAATTTGTTAACCTTATCCAAATCCCCTTATTGGAATATGCAAAAGCTACAATTCCAGAAAGTGAGCTGATCTGCTGAATCCATACAGTACCACTGGGAGGAAGCCAGCTTCCCTGCAGCTTTCCTCACACTCAGGATAACTTCCCTACAATTCCGTATGCTGGTGCTTCTGAGATGTGGCTTCTGCTGGCAGTGTGACGCAACTTGTCATGGGGAAGAAATGAAAAAGGCATTTGAAGTTTTAAAGTGGTCACACGGTGAACCACTTTAGTAGGAGCACCAGATTTTGCTAAAATTTACCAGGATGCTCTTTCAATGGGATTTCCAGGTGAATACAAAATTCTTGGTTAAATTTAAATTTCAGATAAAAATGCAATCATTTTATGATGTGTGTCTCAAATATTTAGTATCAGAATTAAATATATTTATACTAAAACGTATTCATTATTTATCTGGGAGTCAACTAGAGCAGAGAAACTTCTGTTTTATTTGACAACCTTCCTATTCAGGGTCCATCTACTTATTCAGAGAATTGGAGAAAATAAGAACCAAGAAGTCTAGGATCATTTAGTATATTGGTGAGTGTTCCACTTATGCTAATGCTAATTGCACATATGCTGTTTATGACACACTTTACTAACTCCTCTACCATTTATTTCTTCTAATTTTCTTATAACCCTAAGGCAGATGTTGTCATCACCTACAGGTGAAGCAAAGAGAAAGAGAAAAAATATTGCCAAAAATTACACAGGAAATCCATACTGGGAGCAAAGCTGAGTCCTTCAACCCCACATTTCCCACTGTGCACACTGCTTCCACACCTTGGGATGTGGCTATTATGTTAGACTGCAACAAAGTGTTTAAAGTTTCCCATGATAGTCCCAAACCACCATGAAGATGTGAAAGCACGAAACCACAGAAATCTGTGTCTTATATTTTGAGACAACTCTGCTGAAATTTTACATGCATGAACTTTCCCTTTTCAATTTAAAAGGCTCCAGAGATGAACTACTTCTAATGCGACATCTTCCTATTACAGCTGACGACCAAACTGAAGCCCAGAGAGGGATGGCGATTTGCCAGCAGCAGCATCTGGACCTTAGATCACTGGGTTTATAAATGAGATTTCTTGACCTCCCACAGGGTGACTTGTCCCAAAATGGCGCTTCATGGCACAAATTACATTTAAAGGCAAGAACTGATCTAGCCTTTACAGAAAGTCCCAGGAGTAAGAAGGAGTAGAAAGCTGAGAAGGTCAGTATGGAGAGTCCTCACACTTGGCTTATGCTGGTTATAAACACTAATCTGTTCTCTGCAATAGAATGCAAAAAGATGGCACAAAATAAGTACCAGTTTGAGAGACACGGGAGTTGTGCCCCTCTATGGTCTTCTACAAGTTATGGTACGAAACTGGACATCATACCAAGAAGACGAGCCTTCCTGCCTCCTGCAGGCTGCCAGAAATTCCTGGTTGTTGATGCTCCTTTGTCATGGTCAGGGGACAGCACAGAGCTTCGGATGGCACAGGAAGGGATCTCTCATAGCTGAGTCCCTTCAGACTTCTGTTTGCTGTCTTTCCTTTGAAAAGATAATGCCCCTAATTACACAAGAGCCATCATTCCTCCTAACTTCTAATTCGTCAACCAGTTTCCCATAATCAAAATCTTCCCTTTGCATGTCATTAACTTAGGTTGCTTCTGCTCTAGTTGAATGAAGCCTGTAATTATCTTCAATACTACAGTCTTGCAACTCAACATACACAGAGTGTTTGCCCTTATAGTGTGTGGCATAATGTTTCTTCCAATCATTAATTGCCACATTGGTGTGTGGCAGCTTGGGACCCACAGAAGCTTTCTCACGCTCCATATCCTGCGACAGGTGAGGGGAATTCATCGCTCTGTGCAGAACAGGATCTTGAGATTGAGCACACATCGACACTGCTCAGACCCTCTGCACATCCTCTAGGACAATTTTACACCTTTCTAAAAATTAAAATTATACTGCTAGAGCAGAAAAAATACTGTGGGGCAAGCATTGCAGAGCAATGCTATCCCTCTGATTCATTTGTCTTTTAATGGTTGTATGTGTCAGAAAAAAGAGGTAAGTTGTTTTATTCAGTCAATATCTTCGTTAATTTTCTCATTACTAGACAAAGTACCTGACACCCAAATTTAAAGGGGGGAAGGTTTATTGTAGCTCACAGTTTATAGAGATTTCAGTTCATACGTGGCTGGCTCCAAAGAAGGATGGTATGGCAGAGGGGCATCGCAGAGGAGAAACAGTCCAAGGCAGGCAGTGAAGTAGCAGGGACAACAGCAGCCCTCTTTCTGTCCCCTATATTCTATCCAGACTGCAATCCCTTAGGGCAGGTAGCACTCACACCCAGGGAGGGGCACCTTTAATCCTGGCATCACACCGTGAATCAATCCCAGCATCACATCCTTGATCCTATCATCACACACTCTAGATCTATCACCTCCAAAAAGCCCCACCTCTGACCACATGAGGCTTTGGGGAGACATCTATATATAAACCATAGCATTCCATTTCTGGTCCCCAAAAGTCTTATGCACATCCCCTTATGCAAAAGTCATGTAGCCCATCTCCAAGATTTGCCAAAGTCCTAAGAGTTTCAGCATTGCTGAAAAGTCCAAGTCTAAAGTCTCCTCTGAGATTTAAGGAAAACTCATAGCTGTGAGCCCCTGTGCAAATGAAAAGAAAGTTAAACACTTCCAACATACAATGGCACAAACAAATATTACCACTCCAAATAGGAGGATGGAAAGGAATGTGACCAAAGCAAGCCCAAAATTCTGCAGGGTAAACATTAAGTTCCAATTAGCTCCATGTCCAGTACTTGAAGCAGTCTGTGGCAAGATGTGAACTCCAAAGGGTTTGGGTGGTTCTGCCCCTACAGCACTGCAGATGGTTGTAGCCCTCATGGCTTCTCTCTTTGGTCAGCTTTGCTCACTCCTTGCACTTTTCTTCAGACAGTCAATGCTTCTGGCTTCTCCAACTTTCAGTGGTCTCCACTGTACCTTTGGCTTCACACTCACAGTTTCATGCACTGTCCTTTCAGGGGCACAATGACTAGCTCCTAGGCTTTCTTCTGAAATCAGGGTGGAAGCCTTCTTGGCCCCACAACTTTCGTATTTTGCATGCACCTAAAACCAGCACATTTGGATGACACCAAAGTCTGCCACCAGCTGGAGCAGTAGCCAACCTTCTCTCTCTCTTGGCTGTAAGGGTTAAGTGCCTGGATTGCTAAGCACTCTGAACCCAATCCCCATGAACAAATTCTCTAGGCTATTGCCATTCTGAAACATGGTGCTCTGGGGCTTTCATCTCACAGAAAATTCTTTCACCTTTGGAACCTGGAGGTTGCAAAGGCTATTGTTCTGATGTTTCTTGTGATTTCCTCAGACCATCCTTTCCATTGTCGTGTTCTTTCTCAGCAACCAAATTCTCCTCTTCTCCATCTGTACAGTCCAGAACTTTACCAGAGCTTCCTTTCTGGCCAATTTCACAATATTTTAAATTATTTCACTGAGCATTCTGCTCTTGATTCTCAACATAGAGCTGGCTATGAGCACTCAATAGTAGCCATGCTACCACCTCAACATTAGACTACCTTGATATTTATTCTGCAAATTAATTAGTCTGCCATATTTAATCTCAGTCTCAGGCAGTCTCTTTGCAATTTGTCTGCAAAATGCAGACAAATTTTCTGCCAAAGCATAATACTTAGGGTCTGGAGTCCAACAGCCAACGCAGTCCTTCTTCCCACCAGAAATCTACTGTGTCTGGTCTTTACTGGCAGCATTTCTGGAAGCAGTCTCGTCTTCTGAGTTCTGACCAGAATCTCCCATCAAGTATAACTCAAGACATTCCAGGGCTGCTTCTTCAGCCAGCATCTCCAAACTTTTCTGAATTCTTCCCACAAACCAGTCCCAAAGGTTCCTGAACCACATGGTTAGGTACAGTTACAGCAACAACCTCACTCCTGGTACCAAATTTTGTCTTCCTTACTTTTATTGTTGCTAAGACAAAATATTGTATACACCCAAAGTTAAAGGAGGAAAGGTTTATTGTAGCTCACAGTTTGTAGAGGTTTCAGTTCATAGTTGGCTAGCTCCAAGGCAGGGTGGTATGGCAGAGGAGAAACAGTTCACGGCAGGCAGGAAGCAGTGAAGTAGCAAAGCAGCAATGATAGCAGCTGTCCTCTTTCTGTCCATTATATCTTATCCAGGGTACCCTCCCTTAGGATGGGTGGTACTTACACGTAGGACAGGGCATCCTTAGTCCTAGCATTTTACCATGAAACAATTGCAGCATCACATCCTTGATCCCAGCATAACACACTGTAGATCCAGCCACCTCTGAACAGTCACACTTATGACTGCAGGAGGCTTTGGGGGGGCAGCTATATACAAGCCACAACAGCCAATAAATCTCTTCTGTGGAAACTAACATACTAGAAGAACAGCATTATTTTAAATCATTGGGGAATGAATTTATTTATAGGCAAAGGGCAAATAAATTTATAACTTCAAATAGAATGCTAAATAAAAATTTCATTTTATCAGCATTTAATATAAATCTGTTCTAACTAGAAAATCAACTGTGAGATAAAATAAATCTTTTATATTCATTTAATTTTAAAGCAAAAGTAAATGATTTTCCTTTAAAAAGCAGGGACTAATGTTCATTCCACCACCACTTTGTGTATCTTACCCACAAGGGATCTGATATCACAAAAAGATCAATTAATTACTTCTTTCAACTTATGAAAAATTTCCAGTAATTCTACTGAGAACACTGAGGTAAAACAGGAAGAAGAATAGATTTTTATAGTTAGAGGATATATAGATACAGTTAAGATTATTAACTATAATGGGGCAATATTGGAAACATTCCCAAAGTTAATCGTCAAGCAATCTTAGATAAATTTGTCACAATCTAATGAAGTTGACATTCAAAGTATTTTAAAAATGTTATTGATGGTATGGGAAATACACACAATTATATATTAAGTGCAAAACATAAGATGCATATGTAAGATTATCCCAATATGTAAAAAGCACATAGTCATTTATCTCAGTATTTATCTAGCCGTCATTTATCTACATAGCTATCATCTGTCAATCTTCTTTCTTATCTGTCATCTATCACCTATCTATAGATCTTACCTATCTGTAAAATACTAGAAGAATATAGATCAAATATTGATAGGAAATTATGTGATTATGGATGGTTTTATTTGATTTTCATATTTATCTATTTCCAAGATTCTTGGTACTCAGAAATGTACTTTAAAAAATACTCAGATAGAAAACATTGTAGTTAATTCAATTCATCAAATATGTTTCTTCTACTTACATTACTGAGAAAGCACTGGCCAAAGTGGAATGCCATGTCCAGGGGAAAGAAGCAACATGATTTTTGCCTTTCCTCATTTATAATACCTTGAAGAATGTTTGTCATATACATGGCAACTGATGCTTTTCTTATGATGATTTAATATTTTGTTTCTGATGAGGCCATCAAACACCCGAGGTCACCGTGAGCTTTATATTTTAAAATGATACTTCACGACTTATCTGCAAATTGATGATACAAATCATAACAATTTCATTAATTTTTGTAAATATCCACACAATTTAATTTTTCTTATTCAATGGAACTGTAGTTACTATGCCATCTAAGTTTGAAAAATATATTTGTTAAAGCAGATAGTTTTAGTTCAGCATATTTTTCTGTACATATTGCAGATGTTTTCTTAAAATATTTAACATGCTGCTAATGTATATTATACTTTATATTACTCATAAAGTTTCAGAGTTATTTTTGAGGAAAATAAAATACATTGAACATTTAATTTTTTACATAGGTATTTATTCAGTTGCTTTGCTGTCTTTTTTGAATGCTTTCTGCCAGAAACGTTTCAGGTTTACCTTCCCACAGGGAAAAGATTCTCACTCCCCAGCATATGATATGTAGACATTCACTTTAAACTCATCTAAGTATGTTAGAATAGTTCTTTAAAAGTCTTTATAGCTTTTTTTCACATTCACGGATTGGTGAATGACAATTGTGAATAAGATTGTGTATTTCTAGCAAAAAAGTCTAGTTTTTAGCATGGTAGGAGAGGGGAGGTAAATTCTGCCCTAAATAACTCACTATAAACTCAACTACCAGTCCCTTCTCTAAGTCAGTCTGGGCTGGCTTTCAGTAGAGGTGAGTAGTGCACAGCAGACGCCCCATAGGGAGAGGAGAGCACCCCAACACAGCCTCCTGCTCATGCTGACTGCCAGAGTATCAGGAGACTGATACATGAATGATGTGACTATCAAGTGAGGCCTCTGTCCCTGTGGCTCAATAGTTACCCCTAAGGACAATTCTAAGAGAGGACCATAGTGTCTAAGGGATGTTAAAAAAGGAACACCGACTGTGTTTTACCGTTTCATAGGTGAGGATATCATTTGCAAAGTCATGCTGTCTTAAACAATATGTTCGGCAATTATATCATTAGGGTGAATTATTTCCTACACACATGTCTTTGCAGGAGAAAAGTTTAAAGTTAAATTTCTCTCTCTGGCCATGCCACGTGTTTTCTAAGAACCGTGTTGTCAGTGTTTTCACCTGAAGTTGTGTCTGTGCTTGCTGCCCCGGAATCACAGGGTTTCCCACAGGGTGACCGCAGAGACGAGCAGGAGTGGGTGCAGCCATTCTGATCGGCTCTCTGGTTTTTCAGTTTCACTGAGGGCCTTGGGATCATTTTTTAACTCTGTGACCTTGTATTGATGGTCAACAAAATAATGACAAAAATTTGAACACAGTTGAGGAGACTGTGTCTGTTCTAAATGTGTGTGTTTGTTTTACGCAGTTGTTTTCTCTTTAGAGATACTGTGCAATGACTAATACCATACTTCAGATTTTTGTAAGTCGGGAAATAACTATACTAATAAAAATTCGTACCCATGTCTATAAAATTTGGCTGGTGTTCAGTGCTTGATTGTTTCTAAATCAGATAGGTCCAGCGGCCAGTAGACACCTGTCGCATTAGTAAGACTTGAAGAAGAGGCTCTGACAGGGTTTTGCCTATAACAAGATTTACTGTTCAGAAGCAAAATGGAAAAGGATGGTCTTTCTGTATTAATAGGTAAATGCATTTGTTAATATTTATGTCAATGAGCCAAACTTGTTCTCAATATGTAAACATATTCATATATACCCCTATTTCATATACATCCCTATATATGACATTCATATATACACCTATTTCTTATTTCTGCTTAAAGTTTGTGCTTAACTTTTCTTTTCTTTTGAAAGGGTAGCATTATTTAGCCTTCCTTTTATTAGATGTGATTTCATTCTGTTTCCTTCCTGGTAGCTCTCTAAAAGTATCTGGAAATAGTACTCTAGAAAGAAAAGAAAAGCACAAGATTGTAATGTCTTATTTCTATAGACCTTTGTTGTTTAAGAAGTATTTTCACATGTTTTGTGTTTTGATCTTCACAGTAGCTTTGTCAGGCAGGCTGGGCAGACATCACTATCCCCATTTCTGGGAAGAGGAACCCGGCGTTAGATAGGCTTTGTTAAAAACAAATGGCAGGGCCAGGATTTGTACTGAGGTTTTACAACTTCAAGGCCAGTGTCTTTTTTCCTACAAGCTAAGACAAAACTCAGTGTAATACGTCTCTAGAGGCCAGTGACAGTCTGCATCTCACCCAACACTAGCTTGAAGAGCTGTGATTCGCTGTAACACATGCGAGTGACCATGAGATAATCACAATTTTTGAAAATGATCATTTAGTGGAATTTAGAAGTCCATACAACTCTTTAAAAATATTGGCCCAAAGTGAAACTTTAGGCTCATTGCATCAGTGTGGCTTTCTTGATCTTGGGGAGGACATGTGAGCAGAGATCATCTGGAGGACAGCTGACCATGGGGATCACCTCGTCCTCAGGGTGCCGTAGAACGAAGCAATTTCTTCCTATCCCGTCCTTAAAATGTCTCCTCAGACACTCTTCCATGTCTCAGTGTCTCTGTCTCAGCTGCTCTCCACAAAGCCAACAGGAATTAGTGAGCTTAGGTCATGAACTCCTTCAGCTCAACAGATAGGAGACTCACTTCCCAGAGCAGTGCAGTCCCCTCCCTCCTCCTAGCCCGGGCTCGTAGCCATGGTCTTTACATTTCCTCCTCCCGTCACCAGCTCCGTCCCACCTGGGTGTTTCCCAAGGACAGCTCCATCTGCAGCAGTCTTCCAGATCCTTCAAACAGCCACTCTGCTGGACCATCTTGTTGACTTGGTGACGAATACAGCTGTTACCGTGTGGTCTTTCCTGTCTCTGTGACACCAGGGAGCTGGTTTTTCCTGTGCCCGAGTCTGTACTGTCATTCACTACTCAGAGAGCTAGTGGGATGACTTCTGTGGCTTCCCAAATCGAAGCCCGTGTTGGGAGTCCCTTCACAGCCTCCGTGGTGCCAGAGCACCTGCTTAGCCAGGGCCTGTGCCTCAGCTGGAGGCTGTGGGGCCCTGAACAGACTGGCTGGGAGGCTGTTTCTGATGCAGCTTAGAAGGTCAGTGTGTCAGCCCTAGTTTGCTTCTCACTTTGAAGGAGGCAAAGGTTGCCTGAAAAACGAAATGATTTCCTGCCTCAGTGAGAACTTCCCTGTGTGGTCTAACCTGGATGTCACAACACATGGGTGAGACAGAAAGTGACTACTCAGTTTAACAAATCTAAAAGATTCCAAGTACCATCAAGAGTGAAAACACTGAAGAAAATAAAACAATGAACCAGAAGACTGGGAAGATTTTTAATAAATTGTGGATTTATTTAGCCTGACCTGCTGACTCATGATTCTTTCCAAACATTTCTTGGGCAGGAAGTTAGAAGCTGAGCGAAATTTGGTTTAATCTGTGGCCAATTTTCACATAGGCATGGGGTCGCTCTTTGTGACTGACACTCTGACATCCTCGGGGAATTCAGGCACTTACTGCTCCTTCCATGTCCATTGAACATGCCTTTTGTCTCACACTAGGGAGACAAAAGCCACATCAGAATATGCCCATAAACACATAGGTTTTTATGCTGAGATGCTTTGTTAGGTTGAAATTATTTCTTATCTTTTGCTTTGTAATAATCCCTCCTGTGGCTAAAACAGATGAAAACCAGATGGAGTTTAGTCATTTCTCAGTAAGAGTTTAGCAAGTTTCCGAAAGCACATTTTTAAGGGGTAAATCAGCTCGTTTGTCAGTAGTAACTGTCCTGGCCCATTGCTGTGTACAGGTCATTTCTCTGCCACTTTGTTTCACAGTATGCACCAAGTTTTATTCTGCTCTGGCAATTTTATCTTTTCTTGCTCTGTTAACTTAAATATTATCTATGGAGCTCCCAAATTCAGTGTTTCTAAAGTACTATTTAAAAACGGACTAAATGGTATTCAACTTGTATGGAAAATGATAGTTTGGGTTAACTTTCTGTCAAGGCCTGTTCCGATTATATTCCTACTTTTATTGATTCAAATGAGGTCTCCTAATGATGTAGAGTTGCATTAACTTCATTAAGAAAAACTCCTATGCATTTTCCAGGCTCATTTATTTCTTATTTAT
>PVJO010020136.1:0-32729 GCA_004026905.1 Hystrix cristata | reverse complement strand
GGGGCTGTGGGGAAAAAGGAACACTCCTCCACTGTTGGTGGGAATGTAGATTGGTCCAGCCACTGTGGAAATCAATATGGAGATTCCTCAAAAAACTACAACTGGAGGTTCCATTTGACCCAGCTATTCTCCTACTGGGGATCTTCCCAGAAGAATTAAAATCGTCGTACCACAAGGACGTATGCACCACCATGTTCATAGCAACACAATTTGTAATTGCTAAGTCTTGGAAACAACCGAAATGCCCAACAACCAACGAATGGCTAAAGAAAATGTGGTTTTTCTACACAATGGAGTACTACACTGCCATAAAAAGGACAAACTAGAGTCATTCGTATATACATGGATGTTCCTTGAAAACATACTCTTAAGTGAAATAAATCAGACACTCATGAGTACACATCGAATTGTTTCTCTGATATGAGAGACCATAACTGTAAATAAGGACAAAGAGGTGTAATAGATATATAAAAGGAGGATTGTGTGCAGAGGAGAGGAGTACTAGAAAGAAAGAAGGGGAAAAGCAGAAAGGCAACAGGGGAAAGAGAGGGGAAAGGGAAACTATGGAAAATGATGACTGAACCTGCTGTAAATAGGGTGGGAGGGAGCAGAGGGGAGGGGCGGGGGAGAGGGGGGAGAGCGAAGATGCATCATGTATAGGTACAGAATAAATGTAATGAATGTGACCATTGTATGTAGAATGTACCAATACATGTTCTTGGTTTAAAATAAAAATTAAAAAAAAAATTAAATAGCCAAATTACTTTTAGTCAATATTCATAATATTTTGAAATAATTTTCTCTCTATAATAGAAGAAAATTCTTCTCTATTTTCTCCTTATCCATTTCATGTGCCAGTAACTATTTTTTTTCTCATAATTGTGAAGTCTGCTTTATTTTTTCCTTTGCCCAAATAAGGGCATCTCACCCGTTAATGCTTATTACTGTGAACCTAAAAGAAATAATATATGAGAATTCCATATCCATAACCTGATCTTTGTGGCAAACCTGAATTATTGTTCAATTAAGAAAATTTATCTCTTAAAACCTACAGTCATATCTTTTACTATGCAAGATCCAGAAAAAATGGGTTTTCCTATTTCTACAATGCCCTTGAACTCTAAATTCTGTCTACTAGTCACTTCAGTGAACTCGAAAATCAGCCAAAACTCAAATGAACTCATTTATTTCCAATGGGATCCTGCAGAATGAAGATAACGCCACCCAAAGCTCGAAATCTCTTCGATTCTTTTCAAACACTTCCCAAACTAATACAGACTCAGTAGGCGCAAGATATGCATTTTAATATACAGTCTTGAAGGCATCAATTTTACAAAGTATTTTTCAATTCTATAATTCAGTTTTTATAAATTAAAATGTTAGTTCCCTGTTTCTACCACTGAATGAACCACAGTATTTTCTTATGGTAGCAATTTGTTTTATTTATTCTGCTTAATATACAATGTCCATCTTAGAGATGATTTGAGCAATAACTTATTTACAAGTTAATAAGTTTGAGTAAAATGAGTTTAACAACTTCAAATCATTGAAATTTAAAATGAAAAATACAAGCATTTTGAGAAGACTTTTGAGCACACACAACAGAGAAAAGATCACTCCCCACAATACATAAAACCAGCAAATCTGAGTTAAAACCCTGAACAGAAAAAACAGGAAGAGGCTTTGAATTATTTTGCCCATTATATTCTCATATCCCTTTCTATGCATAACTTTGCCAGTATTATTTCAATTTAATAGCCTTCATCCATAGTGTTTCATAGAAGGCCATGAGCTGAAAGAATCAGTTGGGCTTACCCATGAAGAATCAGAAAATAACTGGAAAATCATTTCCTTTGTGCAGCACCTCTTAACCAAAAAGTTAAGTGTGGTGCTGAAAATGTTTATGATTCCTTTCTGGATCCACATGTGCACTTATTTTTTCTTGAGAATACTCTAATAAAATTGTATTCCACGAGTCATCAAATCAACATTCTACTTCTTTGGGCAAACATCTAAGAAAAATACAAACTGCAACTTTACAAAAAATGAATCAGAGCTAGCAAACAAACATCTTCAAAAAAGCAACATTTCAATCATCTGGAAAATGCAAAACAAGTTTAAAATTAGGTCAAATACTGTGCACATTAGATGCCAAACAAAGATGTCTGAACACATTAGGTTTAATGAGATCATGAATTGATTAAAAAAATCTGCAAGTCTTCAACAGGGTATGTATAGTACAAACATTGGCGAATGTTTTGACATTGTAAAATTGAATATTCACCTTTACCATGACTGAGAATTTCAATTCCTTAATATTTAACTTAGAATATTGTTGCTCAAAGTATGAATTAAAATCAGAGGCATCAACATCATTTGCAATGTTTTTAGCAATTCAGAATTCTAGTTGACATCTAAGATGTATGACAACAGCATTTGCATTTTAACAAAAATCACCCATTCATTCATATATAAATTACTTTATATGAGTACTGTTCTAAAGAAATAGGGCATAGATATTTATGAGGTATCTGTGTCCTCCATATTTACTAGTCAAATTATACTTAGTCTGAGTTAGGTGACTCTGTATTGTTAATGTACTGAGAGTGTGAATGGTATGTGTCAGTTCTGTGACCATAAATTTAAGAGTTGTTATGCGACTATCTCTTTCCATGTTGTGGTGACTTGGAAATCGTATTTACCAATGAAGTATATGAATAATGGCTTAGCATGGAGCAGTGAATTATCTCTTCAAGAGACCCTAGACTCTGTGTAGACAATACTCTCAATTATATCTTCACATATATTTATATCTTCAAACATATTTCAGTTTGCTTAAATAATTTGAGATGTTTTTTCTCTTTTCATCTCTACAAATAAATGCTTGAAATTTTTGAGATGTAGGATTACAACAAGTACGCTGTTTATGACTAATTCATTCCAGATTTCCTGAAATATTTCCACAAAATATGTATATTCCTGCATTAAAAGTAGAGGTAGATAATGAAGACGGTTTCACGAAAAATTTGCCTACATACAGAAGGTAAACTTGAACAACTGCTGTAATTCTTTAGTATAAGAAAACAAATACAACAAACTGTGAGCATAGCTGCAGTTAAAGTCCAGGCAACTGTTGAGCTGTAGATAGCATTTGACATTCTGTCACGATTTTATATTTATGGGATTTAGCTGTAACGTTATTATCTGGTTTCATCCTGTGGTCAGGATTAGAAATTCTTCATTTAAAGTTAGTCGCATGAACATCAAACATTATATATACTTGTGATTTCTCCTGTTTCAATGTAAATGTGATTTTAAAACATAGTAAATTGTATATATTTCCACCAATAACTGATAGAACACAGGAATATTTACAATTATTAATATGTAATATGAAACAACCTTTCTAAGTTGTGACTATAGTATGGATTTTATTTAAATAACTATAATTTTTAAGTTCTGTATGATTATATATTAATTCGAGTTTTTAAAATTTGCACAAAACCATGATTTGGCATACTAAAAAGTGAAGTAGATTTTAATCATATGTCTAAATTATACAGCATTTAAGATTAGAGAGCAAATTCTAGCCTCCAAAAACCATGGCCTTTCATCTGGATTAAAACTATGGTTTGAGAATAATTATATTTCAAGTAATATTTAATATGTTATTTTCCAAATTCACATTTAAATATTTACAAATTCTAAAGGTTATTTATACAATGTTTCTCAAAATCCATTAAAGTCTCCTTTTTCTTTATGCTTACTCCCAGTTTTAAAATTCAGTAAGAGATGCCTGTGTGGTTTCTTGCCGCTGTCCAGAAATATGAGTCTAGTTTTGAATATTCCAGACTAGCAAAGATTACCCCAGATAATATATTTTTTCCTGGATGGCATTCTATTTTGGAAGAAGTCACTTCTTGATTGCTGCCTGAGATCAGCTATTTTGGAAACATAAGACAACATTTCTCATAAAAGAAGAAAGTCATAGAAAAACAGATGAAAAGAAGTACAATTGCACATAAATAAGGGATAGTTGTATGTATCTAGAATATTATTACCATCCACTACGTTGTTTAAAATAAAACATTTGAGCGACTACATCACAGCTTCGTGGCCTTCTGGGGAGCCTTGGGCCTGTGAGTGCCCCCTCCTCCAGACCCAAGTGGGCCTGTCCAACCCACTGGAGACTCCATCACAGCTCAGCCAACCGTAGGGTTGCCTCAGATCTGTAAGTGCGCCCTCCACCAGACCCAAGCGAGCCTGCTCAGCCCAACAGGGACTCCACTGTAGCCTGGCAGCCTTCTGGGGAGCCTCAGACCATCACCAATACCAAGTAGAGTCAATCACACCCATGTCACTGAGGAAAGCTCTGGAGATATAAAGGACAAAAGGACACAAGAGCCAAAATCCGTATATACCTAGAAGACACTGTAAGGACAGACTTTTCATTGAAAAACATTGATACTTGTCTTAACATAACCTCCCACAAACAAAATATAAAATCAACATGGAGAACAAACTAAAAGGAGAATATATATGTGTACAAAGAAAATGACAAAACACAGAAGTAAAACATAACCCCAGACCCCCAGCCCACCCAGAACAAATCCAGAGGACAAGGACATAGAGGAAATCAGAAGACAGCCAACCAAACTCTCAGAAATGATAGCAGCAGAAGTTAAAAAAACAGATAGGTGAGTCTATAGAGAATATCAGAATAGAAATAATTGCCCAAGTTAAAAAATAGATGACAAACACAATGAAAGACTTGCTTAGTGAATTCAGAGAAGACACAGATAAAAAACAGAGGAGCTTAGAAGAATGATGGAAAACTTGAACATTCAACTTAGTACACAAATGGAACCCATGAAACAGATCAAAACAGATATCCAAGAAATCAAAAACTCTCTCAAACGTATACGAAAGTGGGGCTGGGGATTTAGCTTAGTGGTTAGAGTGCTTGCCTGTCAAGCTTAAGGCCCTGAGTTCAATCCCTGTTGAAAAAAAAAAAAAAAAGTATATGAAGTAGATTAAATGAAAGCAAAGATAGAATCCCAGACCTAGAAGACAGGTGACAATGAAAACAAAGACCTCTTGAAAATAGCTAGAGACTCTGAAAAATCACTGCAACAGCTGCAAGATGAGGCAAAGAAGAACAATATAAGAATGACTGGAGTGAATGAGAAAGCAGGGGACAGTGCAAGGGATCTAAAACGATGATTTTCAGAAGTAATGACAGAAGACTTCCCAAGAATGAGAAGAGATCTTGACATACAGATAAATGAGCCATATACAACCCCAAATACCCATGAATAAAACAATTCTACACCAAGACATATAATAATCAAGATTCCAGAAATTCAACAAAAGAACAAAATACTGAAAATTGTTACAGAAAAAGACCAAATCACCTATAAAGGTAAACTCATCAGAATCACAGCGGACTTCTCAACACAAATCCATAAATCAAGGAGAACCTGGAGCAAAATAATTCCAGCCTTAAAAGAAAACAATCTCCAGCTCAGATTGATGTACCCAGCCAAACTAGTTTTCAAATTCAACAATGAGATAAGATGCTTCCATGACAAAGAACAACTGTAGAAATTTATGACCACCAAATGACCTCTGCAAAATATTTTGAAGGATATCCTAGAAAAGAGGAAACTATAATTACAAGGACACTAATAAAAAGAACCCAGCAGTTAAGGCAAGCAGTTAAACTAAGGTGAAACACAGAACTAACAACAGAAAAGATCTATGACAAAGATAAGTCAATATATAAGAGCTGTAACCATCAATGTAAATGGTCTCAACTCACCAATCAAAAGAAACAGACAAGCAGAATGAATCAAGAAACAAGATTGATCAATATGCTGCATACAGGAGACACATTTAACCCAAAGGAAATTCATAGACTGAAAATCAAAAGATGAAAAACAATATTTCATGCAACAGGAACCCAGAAAAAAGCAGGGGTAGCTATCCTAATCTCAGACAAAGTGAACTTCAAAACAAGACTGATCAAGAGGGACAAAGAAGGTCATTACATACTTCTCACAGGAAAACTTCAGGAGGAAGAAATAACAATCATTAATATTTACACACCAAATATTGGTGCACCTAACTACATTAAACAAATATTAAGGACTATGAAAGATCAAATAAAGGCTAAAACAATTATAATGGGAGAATTCAATACCCCATTGTCAAAAATAGACAGATTGACTAGAAAAAAAAATTAACAAGGACTTATCAGAACTGAACCAAATCTGTGAACAAGTGAATTTAGCAAATGTATACAGAGTATTCCACACTACAACAGCAGAATATACATTTTTCTCAGTTGCACAAGGGATGTTCTCCAAAATAGACCACATACTAGCTCATAAAACATATTTAAGTAAATGTAAGGGAACTGAAATTATCCCATGCATACTATAGGACTATAGTGAAATGAAACTGGAATTTAATGACAACAGAAACAACAACAAAAAAAAAAAAAACACAAAACAACAACAAAAAAACACGTAAACACATAGAAACTAAATAATATATTTCTGAACAACAGCTGGGTCACAGAAGAAATTAAATTAAAGAAGAAATTAAGGAATTTATACAATTAAATGATAATGCCAACACAACATACCACAACCTGTGGGATACAATGAAAGCAGTGGCATGAGGGAAATTTATTGTGTTGAACTCCCATATCAGAAAGACAGAGCAAGCTCAAATAAACAACTTAATGTTGAACCTCAAACATCTATAAAAAACAAGAACAAATCAAACCCAAAATTCATACAAAAGAGGAAATTATTAAGATCAGAGCTGAAATTAATGCAATCGAGACTATGAAAACAATACAAAGAATCAACGAATCAAGAGATGGTTCTTTGAATGACTAAATAAAATAGACAAACCCCTAGCTAACCTTATCAAAGAAAGGAACGAAAAGACCCAAATTCATGCAATAAAAAATAAAAGGGGTGAAGTCACAACTGATGCTACAGAAATTCAAAGGATAATCAGCACTTACTTCAAGAAAATATACGCAAATAAGATGGAAAACTCTGAAGAAATGGACAGATTCTTAGAAACATATGAACTACCAAAACTGAATCAAGAAGAGATAAAATACTAAATAACCCAATATCAGCCATTGAGATTGAAGAGGTAATTAAAAATCTACCAACAAAGAAAAGCACAGATCCTGACAGTTTCACAGTTGAGTTCTAAAAGAGATTCAGAGATGATTTAATACCACTATTTTTCAAACACTTTAATGAAATTTAAGAGGAAGTAGTACTTCCAAAATCATTCCTGGAAGCAAGTATTACCCTGATACTAAAACCAGAAAAGGATCCAGGCAAAAAAGATAACTACAGGCCAATTTCCCTAATGAACATAGGTGCAAAAATTCTCAACAAGATACTGGCAAACAGAATGCAACAAATTATCAAGAAGATTACACATTACAACCAAGTAGAATTCATCCAAGGGATGCAGGGATGGTTCAACATATGCATATCAAAATACCTAACACACCATATCAACAAAGTCAAAGACAAAAATCACATGATCATATCAATAGATGCAGAAAAAGCATTTGACAAAATCCAACATCCATTCATGATTAAAAAAAAAAACACTACAGAAATTAGGAATAGCTGGTCTATATCTAAATCTGATAAAAGTCATCTACGACAAACCAATGGCCAACATCACACTAAATGGTCAGAAACTGGAAACTTTCACACTAAAATCTGCATCAGGACAAGGATGCCCACTATTATTCATTGTAGTTCTAGAAACACTACTCAGAGCAATTAGACAAGAGAAAGAAACAAAAGGAATAAAGATAGGAAAGGAAAGATTTAAACTATCATTATTTGCAGATGACATGATACTGTACATAGAGGACCACAAAAATTCCACCCAAAAACTTCTAGATTTAATACTAAATTCATTTGTGTAGCTGGATACAAAGTCAACATCATTCCTATAAACAATAATCAATATCCAAAAGTCAATATCATTCCTATAAACAATAACAAACTCACTGAGAAAGAAATAAGAAAAGGTGTATCTTTCACGATTGTATCAAAAAATGAAATACCTAGGAATCTATCTAACAAAGGAAGTAAAAGATCTTTACATGGAAAACTACAGTACTCTAAAAAAGGAAATTGAAAGGGATATCAGAAAATGGAAAGATATACTGTGTTCTTGGGTAGGAAGAACCAACATAGTGAAAGTGGCCATTCTTCCTAAATTACTATACAGATTTAATGCAATTCCAATCAAAATATCATTAACATTCTTCACGGATTTAGAAAGAACAATCATGAAATTCATCTGGAACCAGAAGAGACCAAGAATAGCAAAAATAATCCTGGGCAATAGGGGCAAGGCAGGGGGCATCACAATCCCTGACCTGAAACTATACTATAAAGCTACTGTGATAAAAACAGTATGGTACTGGCACAAAGACAGACTCAATGATCAATGGAACAGATTAGAAGATGCAGAAACAACTCTAAACACACTTAAATACCTCAATTTTGACAAAGGAGCCAAACAACCTCACTGGAAGAAAGATGGCCTCTTTAACAAATAGTATGGGAAAAAATTGGCTGGCCACATGCTGAAAAGTAAAACTAGATACACGTCTCTCACCATGTACTAAACTAAAATTGAAGGGGGTCAAAAATCTAAACATTAAAAAAGAAACACTAAATCTAATGGAGAATGAAATAAGAAGTATTCTGAAGACCTAATGGTAGGAAAAAAAATTTATGAACAGAACCCAGACTGCATTGGAGACAGTACAGAGAATCAGTGCTTGGGAACACAACCTATTAAAAGGCTTTTGCACAGCAAAAGAAATCAACAATAGAGCAGGGCCGAACCCCACAGACTGGGAAAAACATCTTTGTCAGCTGTCCCTCAGACAAGGGTGGAACATCTAGAATATATAAAGAACTCAAAAAAATCAAACCCTCCAAATTTAAAGACTCTATACAAAAATGGGCCTCTGAAAAGAATAAACATTTCTCAGATGAAGAACTAAAAATGGCAAATAAACATAGGAAGAAGTGTTCAACATCACTGGTCATTCGAGAGATGCAAATCTAAACAATGCTAAGATTCCATCTCACTCCAGAAAGAACAGCTATTATGAAGAAATCACCCAATGGCAAGTGCTGGCGGGGCTGCAGAGAAAAAGGTACCCTTCTCCATTGTTCGTGGGAATGTGGACTAGTCCAACCACTATGGAAATCACTATGGAGACTCCTCAAAAAACTACAACTAGAGGTTCCATTTGACCCAGCTATTCATCTGCTTTGTATCTTCTCAGAAGAATTGAAAACATCATACCACAGCGATATATGCACAACCATGTTCATAGCAACACAATTTATAATAGCTAAGTCTCGGAAACAACTCAAATGCCCAACAACTAAGGAATAGCTAAAGAAGATTTTTTTTTTCTTTTTCCTACATAGTGGAGTACTGCTCTGCCATAAAAAATGATAAAGTAGGATCATTTGTAGGTAAATGAATGCACCTTGTAAACATACTCTTACATGAAATAAATCACTCATGAGTACACATGAAGTTGCTTCTCTGATATGAGAAACCATGAGTGTACATAAAGACAAAGTGGTATAATAGGTATTAGGTAAAAGACAGATAATATTCAAAAGATAGGAGAACTAGAAAGAGAGAAGGAGGAAAAGTAGGAATGCAAAAGGGAAAGAAAGAGGAAAGGAAAAAAATGGAAAAATGTAGATAAACCTGATGTAAATAAGGAAGGGGGGAATGGAAGAGAGAGGTGGGGAATGGGAGGAACCAAGATACATCATGTACAGGTAAAAAATAGCCATGATGAATGTGATCATTATGTATAAAGTGTATCAATACATGTTCTTGGTAAAAAAAAATATAGTAATAATAATAAAATTTTAAAAATACTCAAAAAATTTGGCCAAGAAATGCAAATTAAAACAACACTTATTTAATAAAACAACTCGGAGATTTTATCTTACTCCAGAAAGAACTGCTATCTAGAACCTTCCATCCACCCCCCCAAAAAAATGGAAAGGAAAAGAAGAAAAAGAAAAGAAAATGCTAGCAAGTTTGAAGAGAAAAGGGAGTCCAAATTGTTGGTGAAAGTGTAGACTAGTACAACCACTATGGAAATCAAAACACTGAAATCGGAAATTCCATTTGACCCAGCTATTCCCTTCTAGATATCTTACCAAAAATTAAAGACATCCCATTACAGTGATACCTGCATACTCATATTTAGAGCAGTAAAATTAATGATAGCTAAATCTGATGAATGGCCTGTATGACCATCAACAGCTGAATGGAAAAAAGAAAATATAGTGTATATTCAATGGAGTACTAGTTAGCTATTAAAGGATAAAATTGAATCCTATTTAACCAAGTGGAGGCACCTCAAGCCCATAATTCTTAGGAAGTAAATCAGAAGCTTGAATATCGCACAGTTTTTCTTATCTATGGAATATAAATATGCACAAATTGAGGTCCAAAATTTAAAATAATAGGACACATAGAGATAGACTATGCAAATTGTGAAAGCAATCTAGAGATAGAGGGGAGGGAAGTACGAAGATTAAAATGCAGTATGAACATGTACCAAACTTCAGTGTGAATGTATTCATTATGCATTGCCAACTTGTACTTTAAAAGATCCCTTTAGAAAACTGGATCAGTCATCCTCAACAAGACCATAATTTCTTTTAGCCTGTTTACTCAGAGACATGAAGAGCCCAAAATTGCTAGGGGCTGTCTTAGCTTCCAGTTCAATGAAATCATTGTTGTGCCTTTTGACAGAAATGTCCCTTCCTCTATTCTAATCCTGAGTTAAGACTTCTAGGCCAGGGGGGAAAAAAAAAATTGGCTAGTGAAGTACTGGAGGAATTGGTCAGTGGTGACATTTCAATTTTTACACCTTGATTTCTGGACTGGTAAATCCTGGTTCTAAGAAAAACAGTACCATATATTGGATGATGACTCAGAGCATATACAGCTTTCTAGAGAATCTTACTCCAGCCCTAAAAGGTATTGTCCCCTAGTTAGCAGTCTAAATGCATCTTCTAAAAGCCACCCCACCATCCCATTACAATGATGGAAAGCTAAATAAACACAGTATATAAATTCCCAATAAGAATATGATAATATGATCATAGTCACTACCCATTAGGAAAATGTAAATCAAAGAATCAATCAGATAGTAGTTCATAGCAAGTAGAGTGCTTTTTCATAACAAATCAAAACAGTTAAAAGCTTAGAGGTGGTATGTGGAGAAACTAGAATTCTTGTACATCTTTCGTGGGATTTAAAAGATATAGCCCCTGTGGAATACATTTGACCCTTCTCTGTACAGTTAAACATAATGATCACAGGATGTAGCAATTTAAGTCCAAGCATATACAACACTTGAAAACACAGAAAGCAGGGATTTGATTAGCTATTTATACACCCATTGCTATAGTTGCATAGTCACAGTATCCAAAGAGTAGAAGCAACTCAAGTTTTCGTTTGTGTAAATAACTATTATCTACATATACAAGGACATATTATTCAGTCTTGAAATTTAACTATTTTCTGATACATGTTACTGCATGAGTCTTATAGATGTTAAGTTAAAATGTGGATGTTATGTAAAAATGTGGACACAATACCATGACTCCTCTGATATGAAGTTCAACAAATGGAACACTAGGCCTAAACAAAACTACATTGTACATAATGTATAAAACCCTGTTTCTTGTCTCAGGAGGTTGATGACACCTGCTATTCAGGTGACATTGAACAGAACCCTTCATGAAGGCAACATCAAATGTTTAACATCGAAAAGTGGTATTCTTATGACATTCATCCCAGTGTGTTTGCTTTCCTTGTTTGACTATCACATGATTTCTCCCATCATAATGTGAGTCAGTGTCACACTTGTGAGGTCTTCCTTTTCTGCCAGGTTCTGGAGGATGATCAGAAATACAGATAATGGCGTATTTCATTGATGAAACTCCAGAAAACCCACTGACTTCTCATCATACATTTTATGCTTCTGCCAAGGATTTTGTAAGACCAATTCGAAACAGAACAAAAACAAAGTTTGACTGTCATTTCCTTCCCCAGATTGATGCCTGATACATACCAATGTTTTCATCAGCTCTGTCAATGCTTCCCATGAACTTGTTATATGCTTTCTTCATGTTTGACTGCTGAACTTGGATCTTCTTTTTCAGTTTCCAGGAATGATGATGGACAAGACACAGGGGACTGACCCCAGCACCAGATGAGGCAAGAGGGACAATGCAGTTATCATTTAATACGCAGCTAATTTTGCCTTTGGCATCCAGCTACATCTGATTCCAATGGAGCTTTGTCAACCTGATCCGTTCTCACTGTACCTATTGCCTGATGTCCTATTGAACTGAGGTTATCAACAAGTGCTGTACTGGAGAAAAAGTTATTGAATACAAAATGGTATTGTCCACTGTGTGCCTCTGTAACTACTTCAACAAACTGAAGGACAAGTCATGCAATGACACCATATTTTTCATTTTTACTATTTGGGTTTTTACCCAGATGCAGCTGAAATGAGGAAATGTAGCTCAGACAAGTGGCACCACATCAAAACTTACAGACATACCAAACAGGCTTTCCCTGAATGCAGTTTTTGCACTTATGATGGCCAAAATAAGGGACCAGGATTCATCAAAACTGAAATATGTTCCATTTGGATCAGATTTCATGCATCTCTCATTGCTTTTGCCTATAGGAGGTTGCAACTTGCAAACCTTGTCTATTGGATCCAAATTTGTGCTGTCAGCCACAGGTAAATTAGAAAATACTGTTTCTAAGACATTATGTCTCATGGCAGCACCAACCAGTACATTATGTGCATCTGTTCTTTGTTCCCAAATCATATGCCTCCTAGGAACTGAGATGTAACCATGTAGAAAAATAATTCCCAGAAAACATTCAAATTCAGAGCTAGTCAAGCCGAGACATACACCTCTACTTCAAGCACATAAGTTGGAGTATTTGACAATGACTTCATCGACCTCTTCACCAATAAAAGAAAATTCAAGAATTTCTGCGGGGGTTTTAATTTGGTGAAGAAATTGTTTGGTGGTTCTGTAAGTCTACCTGCCACCTTGAATAGATATTCAGTTGCACACAACAAAGAATCTGGGGGATTATTTATTGTTTTACCTTGTTCATCTCTTGAGACCTCATCTGAAAAAGGTGCTGCAACATTTTCAGGTGGTTGTAGCACTATAGAACTTGTTTCTATGCATCATCTGTCGCTAAAGTTCAGTTATTTCATGTAAAATAAGCATTCCGGGCATCTTGAGACTAAAATGGGAAACAATTTCATTAATCCTTCTGGTAGTGGATTTGCCTGATGTTCCAAACATGGAACACGCAAAATGTCAAACCATAACTAATGAAACAATAATAATTTTTGCATTATTGTATTTTATGGCACAATAGTGTAACTAGTAAAGAACTAATAAAAATTACTAGTATAGGTTGTAGTCCAGTAAAGTTATATGTACCTGTGTTTGGATACCTCCTCAAAAATGTTCCTGAAAACTCACATCACTTTTTTTATAGATTTTTATTAAAATTTATCCAAAATTACAGGGCATTACACAAGCTCACAGACCACAATACATTGTGCCTTTTGCTTATGACAACAAGTGATGTAAACAACCACATAGCAGCATTAAGTCACAACTACATAAAGTTACTGTAGTACCTTGTGTATGTGTCACTGTTTTAAGTTTGGATTATTAGTTTTGACAAGCTGCCAGCATGTCAATATCTGCAACAATGACTAACTCTGTGCACCATGTGGCAACATGTACTCTCAGGAGGCAGACCTGAAAAATCAGACCTTGATGAGGACCTTGAGCAGTAGGATATAATTAAATTGTATTTATATGGGTCTATTTCTGGTCTTGCTCTTGTCCTGTTGATTTGTTTATTCATTTCCAAATACTACACTGTTTTAATCACTGTAGCTTCGTGGTATGCCTCCAAGTTGGGTATTTTTTGATGTTTTAAGGCTCCATTGAAGTTTGACTATGTCCTTAGTGATTCTCTGCCTGCTGGGACTGCCAATTAATTATAGAGAAGTGCTAAAGTATCCAACTATAAAAGTAAATCTATGTATTTTTCTCACATTTCTATTTAGTTTTATGCCGCATATTTTGTCATAGGATTGTTAGGTGTATGCCCAGCAAGACCTATATATCCTCATAAAGAGTTGATTCCTTCATGGTTATATAATGATCTTCTCTAACCCTTATCATTTTCCTTCCTCTGTAATATGATTTCCCTGTAATATCAATTTCCCTGAAATTGGTATAGCTCCTCTAGCATTCTGTACTTGCAATTGATAAACATTTCCAGAGATGTTGCAGTTTAACTGTACCAATATACTAATACAGTTGAAACTATACTAATATAGTTGAAACTATTATACGGTATCAGAAAGCCTCTATCCCTATACATGTGCAATGTCTTTTATTAATTCTTTCCTATCGACATTCTACAATATAGTTATACATAAATTATAATCAAATAACCTACAGTGACTGATATATCATTATCTTCCTATGTCCATAGTTTACTTGTGTTCCCACTTGGTGTTATATATTGTACAGATTTTTACTATTGTGTAATTACATATACTCGCTACTGTAGTACAGAATATTTTCAATCTTCTTAAAAATCTCTGTGCTGTATTACTTCCATTGTCCTTATAACCATGGCATTTTTACTGTCTCCATAGTTTTGGCGTTTCCAGAATTAATCTCATATAGTTGGAATAATACAGTATGTAAACTTTTGGATTGCCTTTCTTCAGTCAGTAATGTTCATTTAAATTCTCCTCTCCCTTTGAAAGCTCATTTCTTTTTAGTATAAATAATATTCTATCCTGTGGATATGCTATTCTCTACTATTCATTCATCTATTGAATGTCATGTATAATTCAAAAATTTTGAAATTATGAATAAGGCAGGATAAATGTCTAAAGACATGTTACTTTGAAAACACAAGCTTTCGATTCATCTAAAGTGTGTTTAGTTTTATAAGAAAATGGTTGTATTAAGAAATTATTAGATTATGTTACATTTCCCATTATTCTGATGTATTTCTTATTCTCATTAGATTTGCCGTTATTGTTTTGGGTTTTAGATATTCTAATAGTTGTGTAGTAGTGTCATATTGTTTTAGTTTGCAAATCCCTAATAATATATGATTTCAACCATCTTTTTTAAAGACTCAATATCTTTATATATGCTTTAGTGATGTATCTGTTCAAGTCTTTTAGCAACTTTTAATTGGAGTCTTCATTTTGTTACTGACTTTGTAGTGTTCTTTCATATTTTGCAGTCCTTTATCAGGTATACCACTTGAAAAAAATTCTAGTTAGTATTTTATCTTCTCATTCTCTTAATATTGTCTTTCATAGAGCAGAATTTGTATTTTTAATTAATTTCAGCACAACAATGCTTTTTTCCAAGGATCTTGGCCTTTTGTTTGGTGTAAAAGATCATTACCAAATTCAAAGTTATCTAGATTTCCCTCCAGTCTCATTTTCTAAGAATTTTATAGTTTTGCATTTTACATATAAGTCTGTGATGCATTTTGAGTTATTATTTGTGAGAGTGCAAAGTCAGTCTATGTTCATTTCTTGTCTGAGGATGTTCAGTTTTAATCGCATCATTTGTTGAAAAGCTATCTTTAGTTTTTTTTTACCTTTGCTTCTTTGTTAAAGAACGATTGGCTATATTTATTTAGACATATTTCTATGCTCTCTATACTATTCAATGGTAGTACAATGACTATTTCACTGATACAGCAAAATGTCTTGATTATTGTAGCTTTTGTTAAGTCTTGAAGTTAGTTGATGTGTGAGTTTTTTCAAAGTCCTCTTACTTTGTTCTTCTTTAATAATAATTTGGCTCTTTTAATCTTTTTCCTTCTCCCTATAAATTTGAAATCACTTTGCCTAAATCTATAAGATAACTTGCTGTTATTTTGATCAAAATTGCATTGCATATATAGGCCAAATTTGTAAGAATTCACACCTTGACAATACTGTTTTCCTATCCATGAAGATGTAAGATTCCATTATTTTTAGTTTTTATTTTATCTTTCATTAGACTCTGGTAGTTATCCTCATACAGATTTTGTATGTATTTTCATATTTTGTACTAAAATATACATTTTAAGAATGCTAATGCAAAAATAATGCACTTTCAACTTTGAATTCCATTTATTTAAGGCTGGTATATAATGAAGTGATTGACTTCTGTATATTAACCTGTACCACCTTGTTGTAATTGCTTAGTAGCTCCAGATGATTATCTTTATTCTTTTGGATTTTCTATAAATGTTTATGTCACTTGTGACCAAAACCAGATTTGTTTTGTCTTTTCAAATTTGTATACCTCTTCTTGCGTTGAATTCCCTAGGAATTCCAATTTTTTTTTTAATGCAGTGCTAAGAGGATCCAAATATATTTATATTAGTATTAGAATAATGTAACTTTTTAAATTTATTTTCTTTTAATTTTTATGTCTTTGTATTTAAAGTTTATTTATAAACAACAAATAGCTTGATATTATTATTTAGATCTACTCTGACAATTGGTTTTTAATTGAGTTAGACTACTGGTATTTAAACTTTATGTTGATTTAGTTAGATTAATATCTATTACATTTGTTATTGTTTTTGATTCATTGCATTTTTTTCATTTTCTTCAACACTATTTTTTTTTGCTTTCTATGGCTTTGTGTATTTTATATGATTTTATTTGCTTTTTTCATCCAACTTTATATTTTTAGCAGGTGATATATGTGTGATTTAAGCATTTACAATCAATTCACTTTCAGATTGTGCTCTATTGTTTCATGGGTGGTAAAATTATACATTTTTAGTAGATGATCTAAGTGTGAAATATACACTTACAACTAATTTATTTTCAAATAAAAAATACTACTTCATTAGTCATAAAATTATCTTACAATAAAATATTCTCAATTTCTTCTTCCCATTCCTAATATCACTGCCATCATTCATTTTAACTACCCACAAGATAGTATTATCAAATACATTGTAGCTGTTATTTGATTAATTATAAAATCAAAAAATAAGAATAAAATAGTAATTTTTATAATACCTCCATTTACCATCTTTAATGCTCTTATTTTTTAATGTAGAATTGAAATTCTGATCTACTTCATTTTATTTCTTCTTGAAGACCTTAACAGTTCATGTAAACAATTGTATCCCATCACATTCCATTTACATTTGTTTGGCTTAGGAACAGTTTATCTTTCTTTTCCTTTTAAAGTTAAAGTGGAAAAAAATTGCAGGACAGTGTTCCAGGATGGTGATTTTTTTTTTCCTTTCAGTTCTTTAAATATTTCACTCTATTCTCTAATTGTTCATATGGTTTCTAAAGAAAATTCTTGTAAAATTCTAATCTTTCTTTCCCCCTCACTATTTTAAGTTTTATTTCAAGATTTTATCCTTGTTTTCCATTTTTAGAAGTTTGGATATAATAATCCTCATTGTCCAGCTTTGGACGTTTGCACTGCTTTTTATTCTATGAGCTTCCTGGACCGGTGGTTTCAGGTCCAAAATTAAATTTGAGAAATTCTCAGCCATTATTACTTTATATATTTGCATACATTTTTTCCCTTAATTTTCATTCTAGAATTCCGAATACACATATTTTACAGCAGTAGAAGTTGCCCAGGGAACTCAGATATTCTAATCTATTGTTTTCAGTCTCTGTTCCCTTTGTTTTCCAGTTTTGGATGTTTTCATTAACATATTATACCAATCATGTAATTATCATACTACCCTTAATCTATCCTCAACAATGCGAACTCTACTAGTATGCCTGTCAAATGTATGATTCATTTACTGCTATGATGTTTTATGTTTCTAGCGTTTGCTCTAAATTTTTCTAGGAATTTCCATCTCTTTTTTACAATATTCATTTGCATTTACATATTGTCTTCATTTTTAGTAAAACTTGAGCATGATTATTATAGTTTATTTAAATTTCTGGTGATAATTCCAACATCGCTGCTATTTCAGAGTTCGATTGTGATTATTACTTTTTCTTTAACTGATTTTAAACTTGTCATATATCTCACAATTTTTTTAATAGAAAGTCATACATGATATACTGAGTAAAAGTAAAATCCATTAAATAAATTTTAAATAATGTTTATGGATGGAGTTTAAGGAAGTAGTGTACTTCTTTAAAATTTGGTCTCTGTTTTTCACTGGAGTTTTGACTCTGGGCTGTGATACTTACTATTGCTTCTAACATTTCCCTCTCCCTTCTCAAGGAGAGAAAGAATGGCTCAAGGAAAGTGTGGATGTGTATTTTCCTGTTCCCATGTGGCAGGCTAGAGTGAATTGTAGTTAGATATTTACTTTCTACAAAGTTATTTATGCTCTCATAATACCAATAAATTAAAGTCTGTTATAATAGTTTCTTTTTCAGGGAAGACTTGTGAAGCAAAGGAAAATACTCTGGTTGCATTTTCAAATGTCTACATTTCCCTACCCCCTTGCTAAAATCAAGATACAATTTTTCTCCAATCATTTCTTTGAAAATCTGGTAGAGCTTCTGGAGATTACATTCACAAAAGTATCCCCCCTCCCTACCCTCTAGACTCAGTGCTTCTTTATTTTCTCTTATACTTGTCCAGACGAAGCTTCCACAATTTTTTTTTTCAATCTGGAAAATATAGTTTATATCTTCTTATACTGCTACTACCTCCCCGTGTAAGACATTACCAATAGAGGAAAACGAGTGTGTTGCAATGCATTTGGAATTTCTCTGTGTATACAAACCATTTTAAAAATTAAAAAAAAATAGCTAAAATAGAATATGTACCATGATATAGTAATAAAAGTTTTTTTGGAAAATTTTAGAAGTTGAAATGACAGGTTGACTGACTGTTCCTCTTTGCTCAAGATGTTGCTAGATATAAAATTTAAAATTCTTCTTTCTGGAAAGTGCTAACCCCAGGCCAACCATTACAGTCTCCCCGCAAATGTGACCCAGTATGTATAATATTTGAAATAGTTAGGCCCGTATGGACGTGTCTTCCTTAAATTTGAATTAATTCATAATCTCCATGTGTTAGTTTATCACTTTTATGTCTTTTTACATTGGTAGCTGCTGAGATCTTTCTAATTATAATTTATTTTCTATCATTACCCTATAACTAATGATAGCAACACTTCCACCATATCTTCTATAATGCTCAAGAGACTCCGTCAAATATCTTCCATAAATTTGCAGATAAGAGAGTTAGATGTGTAACACTATTACCATAGTAAAAATAATCTGTGATTTGTTACTACTTTCTTTAAAATCTGTTCAGATGTGGTGCTTGTTCAGTGTCCATAAAAGCACATGAACTGTTGACATATATTTACATTCATTGCCATTAGGAGCAAAACAAACAAACCAAAAACCAATTTAGTTTGTGTTGTATAATGATAAATCGCTGTTACTTATAACCCAGCACATTTTAATGGGTTTTTACTAATGTATTTAATTGATAAAGATAAGTAAGTTTCATGTTACTCTGATAGCAGCAAACATCTTTTGAAACATTTATTTCTGTCACTGACTTAGTTTGGCTAATATATCCATGAGGTTAAATCCAATAAAGTAGATAATTTCTCTGTTAGGTATTTTCCTGAATTTATGCTCGAATATTTTTCATTAACACCTAAATCTAGTATCTGTTCCTAATAAGTGATATTAGTCAGAACATACTTCTGACAACATTTTTTTATTTTAAAACTGCAGCAATGTAGCTGGATTCTAATAAGTACTTCTAAATTATACCTATTTTTCCCAACATGTCTGTACATTTACATCAGTTCAGTATCTTTCAAAAATTAGGGAGGCCAGGCCACATTCCAGACATTATTCTCTTAATGAGCGACTAAAATATCAGTACTTTTTGAATCTATTAATATGCATTTTGTGTGCAGATAAGTTTAAGAAATGCTGTGTTATGTATTTAAAAAATTTAGAACATTTTAAGTGTTAAAAATATTTAGAGATAGGGGCTGGGGATTTAGCTCAGTGATTAGAGTGCTTGCCTAGAAAGCACAAGGCCCTGAGTTCGATCCCCGGCATCACAAAAAAAAAAAAAAAATTAGAGATAAAAGTGTGTGTGAAAATAATTTTTACACCCTTAAAAGAATTTCTATCAATACTGAGTCATAATATTTTAATCTTTTGATTTTTACCATCTTATTTATCACCAAATATTAGAATATAGATATTATACAATAGAATGAGCATTTAATTATATTTTAATGGAGAATATCCCCTCTACACTCTCATTTTTTTCTTTTCATGACCATAAAGGTCAATCATTTCTAAAATGAATTCTGACTATTTAAGAAGTAATCTATATTTCTATTCTAGGGGTTTTCATTAACTGAACATTTAAAAACAATACAAGAGAAACATCTATAAAATGATATTATAAAATCATGTTTTCTACAATGAGGAAATCTGTTAGTTACAAGAAAAAAGAAATAACCATTGTGTCATTTAGAAGTTTTACACTTAAAAGGTTTATTCCTAAAGGAGATACATGACAATTAAATTAAACGCAAACAGCAAATTAAATGCTTTATAGGTCAGTCATCTCATTAGGTCTCTTTAGGGGAGCGATTCCCATATAAAGCATGCCATAACCTATTTGCATAATGTGCCATCTGCTTTTGTATACCGTGTTGTTTTCCTGAAACATGGGTGATGTAGAAGAGATGTAAAGGATATAAAATCTGCTATTTAGGGCAAATAAAATCTGTACAATTCGAGCACAGTAAACTGAGCATTTTTAATCTGACAGCAAGTCTTCAAAAGCCATCGAGATAACTTGGTATAAAATGCTTAAGGATATTCTTTAACAGTCTAAAAAATAGTTGAAAAATAGTATTATAATATAAATATTTGTACCAAAATTACAATGGAAAACTTAATAACAAAACCTGAATTTTTTCATTATTGTTCAAATACACTGAACAAACTTTGGATTATTCTACCCTTTGTTTCACTTTACTTAAGTGCAAAAAGAAATCAACATTTGCGGATATGACAAATACATTTTTCAAGCCATTACACTGTATTCTATGATGAAACAAACTATACATATTGTACTTGCATATTATATTTACTTAGAATATGAATAAAGTATTATAAATTATAAATTTACTGTTAAATTTATTCTAAGGTGAGGAAAGACATAAATACCTGCATATCTTGATGCAGTCCCTGTGACAAACTAAGCAACCTTCATTGATCTTTATGTTTCTAATTTCTCATTTATTAAATTATGGGGGAAATGCTGATCGAAAGACAGATTATTTAAAATACGACACTCTTTTGTTATGTTTACAGACTTCCAAATGTGTTATGAATATTTCATGGATAAATTATTATAATTTAGTCATACTTTGTTTTATATTTCAGGTTTCATACAATAGTAGGTATAAAATTATGTCAATGAGTATATTTTGCTATAATTTCCATTATTACTTTTGCTACTGACCCAAAGCAATTCTCCCAACCAAAGAGAGAGAATTCAGAATAAATAGTCCACGTAAGCATTTCAGTGAGTAAACTTGTCACACAGCACTAAATATTTAACCAACATTATTTTCATTTAAAAATATTGTCTTAGAGTTGAAATATATGTTCTCTGTCCATAGTTACTGTTTTGGTATTATCTTTGACCAACCAAAATGGAGGAAAATGTTTCTAACAATAGGATTGTGATGGTTCATTTTAAACATCAACTTGACTGGGACACAGAGTGACCAAATATTTACTTTGACATTATTATGGTTACTGTGAGGGTGTTTTTGGAAGAGATAAATATTTCAACTGATAGACTAAATAAAACAGGTTGTCCTCCCTAATGTGGGTGGCCCTCATCCAATCACATAATGGTTTGAATGGAACAAAAGGGCAAACTTTCCCACAGAGGGAAAATACTTGCATTTTGTTGTTTGAGCTGGGTCATAGATCTTTGCTTTCCTTCATGCTCAAATTGCTACTTCAGAACTTCTTGCATCATAAGCCTGCTGGCTCTCAAGCTAAAAATGACAATGTCAGTTCTTTTGGATCTCCAATTGACCACCTCAAAATTTGTGATTTATCATTATCCATAATTACATAAGTCAATTCTTTATAATAAATCTCCTCTCTCTCTCACTGTCTCTCTCTGTGTCTTAGAAAAAAAAAAAAAAAAAGAATTATCCAAGCCCCAAATTAGCAAGAAGAATGAACACATAAAGATCAGAACAGAAATCAATAAAATTGAAACAAAAATAAAATAGAATCATTGAATCAAAGAGCTGGATGTATTTAGAGCCTCTGGAAGGGCCCCATTTGTGAGTCAGAACAGGGACTCTTAGGACTTTGAAGTTATTTTCTACCATTATCTGCAGATAACTAATTGCCTTTTGAGAAACACTCCCTGGCCTGCTACTGAGCCTTAGTGGAAACTGGTTGTTTGACCACAAGATGCACAATTACCGTGAGAACTGAGCTGCTCATTGTACTGGATACTAACTCACCAAGGGAGTCATAAGGTGGGATGTGCACAGCAACAGTGCATCATGAAATAGAGGTGGTATATACATGGTGGGCCAAAGCAGGTCCTTAAGGCACAAGGGCATTGCAACTGGCCATATTATGTCTTTGGGAAAAAAGATGGCCAATTGTGTGACTACACACTCATCCATAGGCTGTCTCCAGTTGTCAGGCTTGGTGGCCAAGCACTTCAAATGAACATGACTGGAAAATTGGTGAAAAAAACATTTGAAGAAGAGCTATGTGGTAATTCTAAATACCAGGTATGACGATCTAGACAGTGTGAAATGCAATTGTCACAAATATTTTTTTTCCTGTTTTTGTTTTTCTTCTTTGTAATCCTACACCATATAACATAATATTAATTGACAATATTGGTAATTGATAATAGTAAATTCTACCTTAATTTAAATTATAGAATGTCACGAGAAGGGTAAGCTTTGAAAAAAACTGCCTTCTATTTTGCATAGGGAATTAGTGCATTTCATTTGTACGTAGAATAGTTGTATCATTTTAGGCAAAATCATTAACTGTTTCTATATTTCAATGCTAATTATGGTTTAAGGAGATGTGTCTGCTTGTCAAATTGACAAGAAATGGATCATGACCATTAGTAATGTGATATGTCAAGTTGACAGGATTAAGAAATGCTTAGCAGATTAGTAAAGCACACTTTTTGGTGTGTCTGCGTGATGTCTCCCGAGATAATTGGTAAGTAGTCTAGCAAGCTGTTAGGGCAAGATCCACTATGATTGTGGGTGTCATCATCCAATAGGCTTGTAGCCTGGACAGAATTGCATGGAAAAAAGAGACCCTGAGATAGGGTTAGAGTAGAGGACATGGACCCTTTTAGAGGGGAGGAGGAAAGCAGTCTCTGTGACTAAGAAAAGTTTTATGGTTTTACTTCTGAAGAGACAGCCTTGGGTCACCTCATAAAACTGTTCCACTCACTGCTTTGTGATTTGAACATCCTGAAATATTCCTAAAGTGTGTGCTGTAATTATCCTGATACACTGACCTTGCACTGTTGGTGAGGAGCTTATTAAGCAATTCAGTGCAGACCCTCTGGGTGGTGGAGACAGCCCCTAGCACATAAGTATAAGACTACTGCCCTGTGTTCAGTGGCACCCAGCTCTAGATCCCCCTCTCCAAGGAGTGGCTTTGCATCAATTCTGCAATAAATTTACTTTTGCTTTGCCACAATAAATCTACTTTCGCTCTGCACTGTGACTTCTGATTCTTCTTCCTCTTTCTACATGACAGAGACAAGCCCGGGAAAGTTCACAGGTGGGCTGGTAACTCCAAACCTACCAGACACAACAGAATAAAATGAAAGAAGGATGACATTGTTGTGTATTTTTGAAGTTTTCATTTTACTTGAACCAGTATATATTTTGCTGTTGCTACAGCCATCAGACTTTTTTCATCAACCTTCCAATGCAGACTCATACTATAGTCTCTCCAGGGAGCTTCTAGAATTTAGATTTCAGAGTGCTGCTGCATTCCTCTTCCCTCTCATCCTTCAGTTTCCAGTTTCTTGGACTTAACAGCTATTGGATCCTCCTGGTCTCAGGCTGCAGCCAGCCACTGAAGACTCTCCTATTTCTGATCCTGTAAGCCTACATAAAAAAAAATATTCTTGCATAGTGAAATGCATATTTCCATGAATTCTGTTCCTCTAGAGAACCCCAACCAATGCGGTGACCTTATAAAAGAGACATTACAGAGCTCCGTATGTCTCCCACCATTTTAAGACATTAAGAGAATTCTCTGTCTAGGAACCAGAAAGCAGTCTCACATCAGTCGCCATATTTTTCAGCATTATGGTCTTGAAGATCCCAGTTTCCAAAAGTATGATAAGTAAATTACTTTTATTTATAAACTACTTATTTTAATTTTATTTGGTTATTGCAGCCAAAACTGATGAGACATGTATTTACTTGTGTAGTGCGGATTCTTGAGAGATTTGTAGCATTCTCATTCAGTTATTTTTATTCTTTTGCAGTTGTTCACTTTCATGAGGGAATAAGGGTTTAGTGTTTCTTAGTTTTCTATCTTGCTAACATCATTTCCATGTTTAATTGATTTTTGTAGGATATCATTTTATTTTTTCTCATTTCTTTTTCTGTATATTTTAAGTGATTTTAATAATATTTAACCTAATAATTTTATGTGTCCATAAAGATTTTCCCCTTCTACTTCATGCTATTTAAATAGAATATGTTGTCAGATATTTTGTGCCTAGTAACATAGATTTGTAATTATTTTATACATTTACATTTTAAATAAGATAAAAAGAGGTAATGTATAAATATTATAACATTGATTTCGATTTTTAACCACTGAATTAATTCTTATCAGTGTTGCTTACTCATAAAGATGATTTTATTTATTCCTTAGTTTCTTTTTATTTCCACCTAAAGACATATTGTAGAATTTTTTCTAGGGTCTATCTAAGGGTAATGAACTCTATCCATGCTTTGTCTAATAATATTTTCCTTTTTCTTTCACATTTTATAGTTGGTAATGTATTAAATTCTTGTTTAGAGTTGTTTATCTTTTAGCACTTGACATATATCATCCAGCTGTCTTCTATCTTCATGTTGTCTAATGAGATATTGGTCTTTAATTTTATTAAGAGTCCTTTGACTTAAAATCATTTGTTTTTTGCTTTTGGCAGTTTTATCATAATATATTTGTTGTTGCTGTTAGTTTATTTGTCTTTATTCAATCTGCAGTTCAGTGAATTTTAAGGACTAGAGTTGTGCATTTTATCAAATTTAGATGTCTTAGGCCATTATTTCTCGAGTAGTTTTTCTGTTTATTCTATCCTAACATCCCTCTTGTGTGCTTCTCATTATACTTGTATACTAGGTGCTATTCCACTGATCTTTTCCTCTCTAATAATTTTTCATTCTTTTTTCTCATGCTACATAGTACCATTTTCTATTTCTCAAAATCCAACAGTTCATTATTCTGGCTGTAGAAATTTGCTGAATTCCTCTAGTGATGTTTTCAGTTATGCTTTATTTTAGTCGCTAAGTTTCCATTTGGCTCCTTCTTTATCATTTTTTTTCCTTTTACTGGTACTGTCTAATATACAAACATTATTTTCCTGGTCCCTTATAGATCTCTGTTCAGGGTTCCTTTAGTTTTTTAAGCAATTTAGAACACTTTAATCTCTTTGTCTAATGACTCCAATGACTCTGCTCCCAAAGCAACATTTTATGTTAATTTTTTTGGTTTGTTTTATTCAATATATGTATACATTTTTTGTTTCATTTTGTGCATCCTCTTTAAAACTGAGTATTTTAAATATTTGATTACAGTTATTTTGCAAAACAAATTTTCTACTTCTTTTGGATTTGCTTTCATGTGTTCTATGTAGAGATCTCTTACTTTATTGCATTTTGTAAACCACACTTTTGAGGACCAGATTTTTGTTGTTTATGTATTACATGGTTTTGAAACCTGACACTTTCTAAGGCCACAGGTAAATTTTTAGGGTTATCATTTCTATCCTTTGTCACTTGGCTAAACTGTCCTCTTTTTTCTGAGGCTGAACATTTGTTTAGTACCAGAGTCTGCATTCATAAGAGTATGTTGAGAATTTTTACCTTTCGCTCCACTGCAGAGGAGGTTTCCCTTCCCCAGTAAACTGCCTTTCCTTCAGTGCTAATGTGTGCTCTGTTACTTCACTTATTATTCTCACTACCTATATTTCTTTGTTTTGTTTGATCACTGGTTCGCTGAAGTCACAATCTAGTGATTTTTTTATGGTCCCCCTATTTCCTTTTTAAGGAAATGTGTTATTAAATTACACGTTATTTTGTAAGAATATGTTGGACCAGCTTGTAAGTAATACTTTCCTCTAGTACACCAAGATGGTCTTTGTATTATGTGTGTTTTCTGAAATCTCTTTTCCATATGTTTGATGTTAAACTAGTAGTTCATCTCAGTTTTCCTTAAATGTCTGGCTCTAAGAAAGCAGGAAAGAGGAACAATGTAAAACAATTTAAGAAAGAAAAGAAAAGAAAAAGAAAGAAAGGGAGGGGAGGAGAGGAAAAGAGAAGAGGAGAGAAAAACGAGAGAGAAGAGACTCTCTCAAGTGTTTACAGATTAACTCTTTTAGGTCACTCCTAAAATACTTGTCCAGGAAATTTTCACATCTGCCTTATTTTTCATTTCTTCATTGCATTTGAATTTAAGTTCAATAAGAGGTGAATCTCTATGTTCTTTTCAGGGCTTTTCTGAGCCTTCATTCTACTGATATGCGTACTATGATTTTCTTAGATTTCTTAATACATGCAGGATATTTTCAGACATTATTCTCCAAAGTATTTCTTTCTCAACTTCTTTCTGTCAGGCATATGACATTTATATTTCTTGCTTAAATGTATATCCTTTTCCTGGGGTTGCAGTTGGTTATTGTTTTAAATGTTTTTATGAAGTGTCCTCTGTTGCAGTCACATTTCCTCCCTGAGAAAATTCTGAGTTAAGCGGGGCAAAACCAAATGTCTCATCTTACATGGAGCACTCAACTAGGTCAAAACAGCCAAATAAAATTTCTGGGAAACAAGATGTGTCTACTCACTCAAGCACCATGCAGCATACCAGGAGTTTGGCCATCTTTATATTGTCATGTCTTCTGCAAGGGGTTTAGGGTAGGATATATTAAAATGCCACAAAGCTCTACTAATTTTGTTACTGCATTTTACAGTTGGTAACATTTATGGCTCAATTTAAGAAGAAGAGAGAACTTAGAGGAAAAAAAAATAGGTTTATTCAAAGCCGGCCCTGAGCCCTAAGCCTGTAGAAGTTTTCAAACCTCTGAATCCTTTCTCACAGCAGTCATGGACCTAAAATGACTGTCATAGGTCCATTAGAAGTTTTGTTATTTTCCTTTAGAGACAAGTATGTTCTCCAAACTTCCACAGGCTTAGAGTATGTGTTACTAACCCACCTCTCCTCCACTCAGATGTATGAACGTATTATGCAGGGCCTGGCGCCAGAAGGCCGAATACAATTTCATTTCCATAAGCAAAGGATGGAAAGGTCTGAGTCTGGGTAGAAATAAAAAAAGCCTGAACATGTCTATTATCTCATTTTATGCCCTTCCCATACCATGGCTTGCTATAAAAATAAACTCTAACACATCCATACTTGGTGAGATGATGATCTGCGATCAATGGACCCATCCATCTCTTCTGACTCATTTTGAATAAAACATTTTTCATCTTTTACTGAAATAAATAGCCTCCTTTAATTTGGTAAGTGACAAACAAATGAACCCGCATCTATGGACCTAAATGGCTGGTAACAGTTTAGATGAGTCAGACAGGAGGTAAGTGCCAGTTTTGGGGAGGCGTGTGTCTCACAGTTTCCAAATGACAGGGGAGCAGGACATTTGTGAAAAGGGACTGAGTGTGTATGGCTAGCTGAACCGGTGATCAGGACTCCAGAGACATTCCAGCAGCTGTTGTGAACACTTTAGCAGCAAAAAATTCTCCTTAATTTCCTGTTAATGGCACCAGATGCCTATAAACACTTTTGTTGGTAAAAAGAAAATAGTTGTTTTGGGAACTCACGGGCTCCACCTAGGTTTTTGCTGGAAGTGCGCTCCAGGGCTCTATCCCTACAATGGGATTTTCTTGTAGGTCACTCTGCTATGCAATTTGGTGAGGTAAGTGGCTCACTATTGTTGGTCATTTGGACATATGACAGTCGTTTCAGGTCCATGATTACTGAGAGATGGGATTCAGATGTTTAAAAAAATTCCCAGCATTTGTTTTGTTGGTTTGGAGTACTAATTTAGTATGGCTAGCTTTGTTTTATTTTTTATCTTTCTCTTTATTCAAGAATGGGCAGCACATTCTCAGTACCATCTTGAAGCTGCATAGTAACTGGACTGGTTCCAGCCAGAATTCTATGATGAGGAGGCTGTCAAAGCCGCATCTTCTCCACCACAGGAATGTACATCAAGGAAGGTTTCTAAATTCGGTACCTAGAAAAACATTCAGTTTTGCCAGGAAGCTTCCATTTTGGAGCCAGGAAAATATTCTACGAAGGAGTATTCACATGGATGCTTAAATTCATCCTATGACGACACTAGGCCTCATCTTTCTGTCTTTTGGGGTTCCTATGAATCCATCTGGAAGCCAATCTGGAGTTCAAGAATTTTTAACTGCCTGAAAGGAATGTTTTGATTAAAGGTACTTTCAGAGACTTGACACACTGGTTTGGCAGGAGACAAAAATTAATTTCCAGCAAACAGAAATTTTTACAATTATATTGAAACATAAAGAGGTTGGAAATGAACCAAGGACTGTTAGGCAAAATGAAGGGAATTTTAAAACAATGAGAAACTGAGTATTGAGAAAATGTGCCACACATATTAATACAGTACTGCATGGTCATTCTTTTATTTAAAAGTCAAAATCATTTAGCGTCTCAAAAAACATTATGCAACAATAGCTAATGTGGTGGCTATTTCTAGTATCAGCATAAGGGATTTTAGTAGGCAATGCTTTGCTAGTTAAAAGAGTTATGGTTTATGGCAAAAATGACTTGTAAGTCACTAACTGTCCCAGAAAGCAAAAACCCACAAATGATATCTTGAATGAGTGGTATGTAGGGACCCTGGTCTGCCCATTTTCCATCCCTATGTTGGTCTCTGACAGTGTCATGACTGCATCAGTTTTAAGATTGGTTTGCTCCAGAATGCTCTCAGCACTGCAATCTTCAGAAAGAGTCATTTACAGAGAATGGAAGCGTCTAACTTGTTATTTTGTGCAGCAGAATTTGAGTTGAATAAGAAGAATCTTCCACACATTATTACAGGTGTGAAATGGGACCAAGTGAAGAGATTTAGTTTATTAGACATGATCTAATGGACGTTCACTCAAGAGCTTCCCTACTAAGTCAATGGGAAGGATTAGGTAGCTGTCTTATCCACTAGCAGAACTGAGTAAACATTGTCTAGCATATTTCATTCTGATTTCCTTAAAGAACTGGGTCTATGTTTATATGTATAATAACTTCTATTACTCTAGAATGACAAGCCAGAAGACACTGATGTCAGGTGAATGTTTTCGAGCATGTACGTGCTGTATCTTTTTGATATTTTGAGCTTTGCCATTTTAAATTCCCTAAACTAGTAAATTTCCTTTTAGTCTCCCAAGTGGATTCGCTTATAGGTATCCTTATTATCCAGAACTGTTCCCTTTTGGTAACGTGATAATTTGCTTAGAAAATAATTAGGATCAATGTAAATATTCATGTTCAAAAACCCAAGAGAACATATGAAATGTTTTTAAATAACATTCTGTTGTAGCCCATGTTGATGCAATTTCCAGGTCTCACCTAAAATTTTTGAGAAGTGTTTATTTCTCAGCCAAATAAGTGATTTGAGACAGTAACTTGTGCTTGTCCTGTGTTTTATATTTTCTGGAGAGTGTAGAAGTAACTAAAAATTTAAATTAGATGATTACATAAGTAAAATATCTGAGTTGGTTATAACTAACTTAAATACTAAAAAAATTTGCTAAATTTAGAGTAATTTGTTTCTTAAAATTTATAAATGATAATGTATTAGGTTCTATTAAATGTATTTCACAGATATCAATATACATGTATATGTGTAACACTGTTATATAAAATGAAAAGATATTTGATCCTTTAATAAGTTTTAAAGTAGAGAGACAACAATTATCTGAAAATGGAGACTTGTCAAACTACAGGTCAATAAGTTTTAAATGCTAAGTCTTAAAATTATTGAGTGTTTTATTCATTATTTTAAGATATCCTAAAATTAATAGTTTATATAAGTACAACTCTAATATTGTAGAAACAATTTTAAAGTAAAACATTATTCTGCTATGAAGTTACTAGATATCACTTACTTGCCTGCTAATGGATTTGTTTATATGGCCTAATGCTAATAGTTTTAAAAGATGCTGAAATGGCTTACTTGTGTCTCTGTAATAAATGAATTGCTATTATTTTATTGTCTAGTATTTGTTAAAATTAAGTACTTAAAATTGTGCATTTAAAAAATAATCACTTGTTTTAACAGGAAAGATTTGAGAGGTTCAAAGATTTGTGCTTTTTCTTCCCCAACTGCATTATGTGTTCTTTTCTAGTTGTACAGTGTTTACATCTATATATCACACAGTTTTAATCCTAATATAAGTAATAACACATTTTTTAAAACTAATGGTACCATATATGTAGTATGGAATAATTTTTAATGATATAAAAGTTTTATTTTCTTATAAATTGATATTTCTTAACAGTGTATCTTTTTCATAATTTCATTCGATTTTTCTTCTAGAATAAACATAAAATGGGCCATGTTAAACATTTCAAATGCACAGTTCATTAGTACTATATATATATTCACGTTGTTGTACGACAGATCTCTTGAAAATTTTTACCTCGTAAAATAGAAATTGCCAATTAAATATCAACCCTCCTTTTGCCCCAGCCCCTGATAACCACAACACTTTGTTTCTATTAATCTGGTTACTTTAGATTTTCACATAAATGGAATCATACAGTATTGGTCTTTCTTTCTCATACATTTATTTCATTTAATGTTCTCAAGTTTAATCCATATTGTATCATGGAACAGGATTTATAGCAATTTATTTTATGTATGTATTTTATTAACACATGTTTGAGGTACATAATATTTACAATCATCCTCAGGGAGGAGGTATATGTACTTAAAATATCTTCCTTTCTTTTTTATTCCCTTTCCCTTCCCCATCCTCAACACCTCTCCTTCTTCAGATCCCTTATCATTTGTAAAAGATCTATCTCTGTATTTTCTATTGTTTCTCTTTTATTTTGTCTTTTAAATTACTTGTACTTTGAGTGTCCTATATAAGATAATTTATGTGATATTTAAACTTGTGTGTCTGATGTATTTTACTTAACATTATGATCTCAATATACATCCATTTCTTTTAAGTGACTGCAATTTATCCTTCTTTATGGTGCAATAGTACTCTACTCTGCAAAAATACCACACTTTTGAGGGGACTTCTGGGAAGATGGTAGAGTGATAAGCAGCAATAAAATAGCCTCTACAAGATTCAGAATCCAGGGACTGGAAAATAATACATTGAGAAGAAAAGTAGGAGGGCGGTGAATCTCGGGGACCCAGAAATATCTGAAGGGAAAATTGGATCCTGCAGAGAAATTGAAGAGATAGACCACAGTGCAGAAAAGGAAAGGAGCAATCTGCACTTCCTCTCTAGCTTCTGGCTTCTGCTGAGGGAGAGAAAGATTGAATCTACAGAGACACAGTGAAAGAACGTAACCAAGGGGGCCTTCAGGGAGAAATGCAGCAGTGGATGCTGTGCACTACAACAGCTGGCTTGTGACTCTAGTCCAATCAATGGTGATATCAGGGGCATATCAGGGCAGCCATGAGTTGGCTTCATCTCAGGGTTTCCAGTGTTAAACTCCCATGTGACTGAGTGATGGACAACCACAGGAGATGTGCATAGTCAGGGAGACATCCATGATCAGGCTGGCAAGAGACACTGAGTGCCACAAGATAAACGATTCATTTCCACCTCCATGACCAGAGGCCAAGTACAACATGATTTCTGTGAATTGGAAAGTCCAAGAATTGGCATGCCACCCTAATCCTACTACCGACTTTCTGGGATTATCCAGTATGAACCTGGGCTCTGACTGCCTTTTTTTTTTTTTTAATTTTATTTTAAACCAAGAACATGTATTGGTACATTCTACATACAATGGTCACATTCATTACATTAATTCTGTACCTATACATTATGCATCTTGGTTCTCCCCCCTCTCCCCCCCTCCCCTCTGCACCCTCCCTCCCTATTTACAGCAGGTTCATTTATCATTTTCCATATTTTCCCTTTCCCCTCTTTTTCCCTGTTGCCTTTCTGCTTTTCCCCTTCTTTCTTTCTAGTACTTCTCTCCTCTGCTCACCATCCTCCTTTTATATAATATCTATTACACCTCTTTG